>CABHPP010137378.1:16235-40140 GCA_902168425.1 Peromyscus attwateri
TGTGTGTGTGTGTGTGTGTGTGTGTGTGTGTGTGTGTGTGTGTGTGTGAATACACAGTCCATTATTCAGTTTGGAGGATGTACCCATGGCTTAGTGTATTCTAATGAAGCATTCTATGAACTGAGCTTCATGATCAGCCTTAGATTCTATTTTTAAATCACTTAGATACATAAACATTACAAAAGTTATCACTTTAAATCAGTTTGTAACAAGATGAAGCTAACAGTAAAAATATTGGGGCCAATCAGTTGAATATTTTTTAAATGGAGCTATCTCTGGATTATTGTAGCTAATACTTTTGATTTTTCTTTCCCTAGCTTACAACAAGAATTATTTTCTCAGAAATATTAGAAAACTTAAAGACATAGTTGAATTTTTCACCTCTTCTTAACTTCAGGTACTTTTTGTAAAATATGAAGAGCTTGTGGGAGTCCCAATTAGAGTCAATTATAGTTTGATTGACTTACTTTGGCATTTAAATACCTAGAAAAAGTTGTTCCTCTATAAAGACAATAATCCCCAGTCTTATGCCTTAGGATTTTTACTATTCATGGAAAATAACAATGGTGGGTAACAGGATAGAATAATTAAAATATATAAAACATTAAAACTTAGCATGTGGATATATGAATAGACTCTCCAATCATAGGGAGGGACAAGGCCTGGAGCTTAAACTTAAAAAAAAAAGAAATTTGATTAAAACAAAATCTTTCCCTGGTATGCAGTCAGACTCACATGCATTTTCAGTAGATGTATTTCCTGGCTACATGTACTTGGAATGCCTTTTCAGCTCTATTATGATGCAGAAGTCAAAGCACCTGACATCTCAGGTTTCTCCCAGATGGTGAGTAGCAGTAGGATAGTGGCTGGGTGAGGTTGAGTGGCAATAGGAAGCTCCAAGTCCCTGAGGTTACACAACTGCTACTTTGTAGTATACCGTGTAGTTCTAACTTATGGTGATTGGCAGGTTTGGAAAATAGAGTGGGTTGCCACCTTATTGTATCTTAAATTTATGATGGCTAATGAGAAAGGAACAACAGCTGCAGAGAGACATTGGATTAAAAAAAAAAGCTACAGAATTAAATCAACCCATATACTTTAAAGATGCACTGACCTCAGAATGGAAACCAGGATATGAACTATGTTGGAGATGAAGATTTGCTTTTGTTTCTACAGGAGAAGAAAAGCTGTGGGTACCATCAAAATTGATAAAGGTTCAATTTGAACAAGAGAAATCTCTTAATTAGGAGAGGTGATAGTTCATCAACCAGCATGACCATCCAATTTAAATTAACTTACACAACTAACAAATACTTCTCATTTAATCAGATAAAACTTGCCAAAAGGGAACCTCCACAAAGTTAGGGTTGGAGAAGGGTTATTGTTTTTATCTTTCAGAAAAATGAAGGCTAAGGAATCTGAAAAATAATGGGGAAATGAGACATCTGAAGAAAAAGGATAAATCATCCAAAGGAAAAGAGTAAATTCGCCTATTGGTGTAACCCATATCTAACAGGATAAAATTTCATAAGTCTTCTTAAATGTTTATTTCTACTGTTCTCTACATACACGTAATGCAAATGGTCTTTATGTAGTCTCAGTTTAATTAACAACTGAAGCTGGCTTTGGAGTTGGAGCATGGCTCTCTCCTCTAAACCCCAAGCATGCTTGTTAAAAGAAAATGCAAAATCTCTATTTCATCTCAGAAGAGCCATCTGATATGGGACAGAAGAAAACCCAAAATTAAGGGACTATTTTATTTCCACTAATCTCATAATTCTTTGGTTTTATTTTGACTCTTTAAAAGTTTTCATAAGGTATGAATTTATATCAAAATTAATAAGATATATATATATATATATATATATACACACACACACATATATAAAACTTTTGTCATGATATTAATGGTCATATAGAGTACTAACTAATCCTACAAAAAATGCTTCATCTAGCTTCCTGTACATGATTTTGGGTTTGAGTCTCTATCAGTTTTCTGCAGGGAGCCATGATTGTGCCTAACATTGACTTTGAAGTCTCCCAAAAGATGATGGGGCCCCATAAAGACAATTCCATCAGGACCATGATAATACCACTAAGCTGAAAAACACCACCCAAAGATTGACTTTGGACTACAAACTGCTTAGGACAATTTGGAGATGACTAGATGAGATGATCCAGCCTCAAAGACTACTTGAGCAAGGACTTGAGACAAGCCCTGCACTTTCCCATTATGCAGAGACTAAACAACAAATGATAAAGCTACCTCTCGCAGGACTTGACAATTAACCCAACATTTTCTTTTCAGGATCCCCTAAGATGCTTTTACTCCCAATAAGCAGGAAGTAATTTTAAGAACAAAATTTCTATGTTTCCAAGAGGTGGGTTGGGTGGTTTTTCTGGTTATTCAATGAGTTATGGATAACTGTCACTGTTTAGAGTGTTTGATTACAAAGGAGATTAGATTTAGGGTTCTTACTTTGAAAAGAAAAGGAAAAAAGAGGATTATAGATAAGAGTTAGATTATTGAATCTACTCTGAAGAAAAAGAGACATAGAAATGATAGGATAAGAGGGTAGGTTATTGAATCTATTCTGAAAAGAAAAAAGTTGAGGACATAGATATGATAAGATAAAAAGATAAATTATTGAATCTACTTTTAAAAGGCAACTACTAGTTTTAAATATTTTTACATTAGATTGAATTTTGTATATTGTATACAAATTTTGTATATTGATACAAATTTGAGATTGATTTTGTTAGAAAATGATATATATATATATATATATATATTTCTAATCTTTTACAAGGTTTTGTACCTATACAGGTTATTTAACAATGTAATGTAAATTGCTAGTCCTTGAAAGTTATTATTACTAAGGAATTAGGATATAAAAAAATGAAAATTAATAGTCATTACAGTCGAACTTGTAGTTATATTAGGTGTTTTCAAGATCAAACAGAGATATATCTTAGATATGGGGGTGATCTTCAAACACTTCAGAGATCTACAGAATATTGCATTTAAGATACTTTAATAACATATTTTTTCTATTTTTATGACAATGAGATATGTCTGCTTCAAGCAGCACCAATCTACTTCAAAGAAGATGATGGACATCAAAAAAAGTCCTTATGGAGTTTACTTCCATTGTGGCAAAAGTTAGCCACTGGTCAGGAAAGTGCCCTTGCATGGACTGCTGACTGCATCCTATCCAAAATGAACAAGCAGGACCCAAAAGAAGGACTGCTGCCCTTGCCAAGACAAGGTGGGAAAGCTCTTCAGAAAACCCTGCTTCACAGATGAGTTTGTCAGATATGCTAAGCCCGTAGGCCGAAGATGGATGCCCCAACTTTGCAGAGAAATCCTGGGTAGTCACATATTTAAAATAAGCTACATTTTAAATAAGCAACATAAACATAATACCCTAAAAAAGGTAGCCAGCTGTTTTTGTTACTTCTCATATTGTTTGGAAGTCACTTGTTTGTACTTCCTATTTCCTCAGTTAATATCATTCTTATTTCAGTTCTCTGAAGGAGTTGAAGATTAGATAGTTATAGTTTTTCCTGTTAGGAAATTCAGTCCCGCCCCAGAACTCCCATCTGGACAAGAGGTGAGTACCTGGGGTCATACCCAGGGAGGCCTGCCCCTAGGTCCCATCCCTGGGCACTAGCCATTCTGGGGAAGACCTGCCCAACTTGGTCCCAGGTTCTGACCATTGGGCAGGACCCCACTTACCTCTACCGGGAAGGTTCCCCTTTTCCAAGACCCCAGGCAGACCCTGCAGTCTCCATGCCCTGCCCCAACACCCATGTGCCAGAGACCCCAGACACTTATTGAGACTTAGAGACCAGCCCCCAGCTCCCATCCTGCCCCAGAGCTCCCATCTGGACCAGAGAGCTTCCATCTGGACCAGAGAGAGGCTTCTTGACTCTGTCAGCTCTTTCTGGACCAAGAGCACTGATAAGACCAAGAACGAATCCACGAGGAGATGGGCAGACATCAAGGCAGAAGTACATACAACAAAATAAAGAGCAATACAGTATCACCAGAACCTAGCCCTCCTCCAACAGCTAGACCTGAACATCACAATATGGAAGAAGCAGAAGAAAGCAACCTTATGAATAACATCATGAAGATGCTAGAGACTTATAAAGAAGAAATCACAAATTAAATGGAGGAAAAGACAAACAAAAAAAAAATGGGAAGAACTCTATAAAGTACTAGAGGAAAGGACAAATAAAGCAGAAGAAAACAATAAATCCCTGAAAGAAAATCATGAAAAAGCAATGAAACAGATGAGGGAAGCAGTCCAAGACCTGAAAAGGGAAATAGAAAAAAATGAAGAAGACACAAAGAGAGGGAATGCAGGAAATAGAAAATCTGAGTAAACGAACAGGAACTTCAGATGCAAGTATAACCAACAGAATGCAAGAGATGGAAGAGAGGATCTCTGGTGTTGAAGATACAGTTGAAGAAATAGATTCATCAGTCAAAGAAAACACTAAAGTCAACAAAGTCATGACCCAAAATGTCTAATAAATTTGGGACACCATGAAAAGACCAAACCTACAAATAATAGGGATAGAGGAAGGAGAAGAATACCAACTTAAAGGCACAGAAAATATATTCAACAAGATTATAGAAGAAAACTTTCCCAACTTAAAGAAGGAAATGCCTATGAAGATACAAGAAGCCTATAGAACACCAAACAGACTAGACCCCCTAAAAAAGTCCCCTTGCCACATAATAATTAAACAACTAAATGTACAGAATAAAGAAAGAATATTAAAAGCAGCAAAGGAAAAAGGTCAAATGACTTATAAAGGCAAACCCATCAGAATATCACCCGATTTCTCAATGGAGACTTTGAAAGCCAGAAGGACCTAGACAGATGTAATGCAGACACTAAGAGACCATGGATGCCAGCCTAGACTAATATACCCAGCAAAACTTTCAATCATCATAGACTGAGTGAACAAGACATTCCAAGACAAAGCCAGATTTAAACAATACTTATCCACAAATCCAGCCCTACAGAAAGCACTAGAAGGAAAATTCCAACCTAAGGAAGTCAGATATACCCTCGAAAACACAGGCAATTAATAACACCACAGCAGTAAACCCCAAAGAAAAGAAGTACACACACACTACCACCAAAAAAAAATATCAGGAATGAACAATCACTGGTCATTAATATCCCTTAATATCAATGGACTTAATTCACCTATAAAAAGACACAGGCTAACAGAATGGATACGAAAGCAGGACCCATCTTTCTGCTGCATACAAGAAACACACTTCAAATTCAAAGATAGACACTACCTAAGAATAAAAGGCTGGGAAAAGACTGTCCTATCAAATGGTCTTAAGAAGCAAGAGGGTGTAGCCATCCTAATATCCAGCAAAATAGACTTCAAACTAAAAGCAATCAAAAGAGATGAAGAAGGGCATTACATACTCATCACAGGAAAGATCCACCAAGATGAAGTTTCAATTCTGAACATTTATGTCCCAAACACAAAGGCACCCACATATGTAAAGGAAACATTACTAAAGCTTAAATCACATATAAAACCCCACACAATAATAGTGGGCGATTCAATACTCCACTTTCACCACTGGACAGATCTCCCAAATTGAAACTTAACAGAGAAATAAAGGACTTAACTGATGTTATGACTCAAATGGACTTAATCGATATCTACAGAACATTCCATCCTAACAAAAAAGAATATACCTTCTTCTCAGCATCCCATGGAACCTTCTCTAAAATCGACCGATCTCCCTCATGAACATTGATGCAAAAATACTCAGTAAAATGCTGGCAAACAGACTCCAAGAACACATCAAAACAATTATCCACCATAATCAAGTAGGCTTCATCCCAGGGATGCAAGGGTGTTTCAACATACGAAAGTCCATCAATGGACCATATAAACAAACTCAGAGAAGGAAACCACATGATCATCTCACTAGATGCAGAAAAGGCATTTGACAAAATCCAACACCCCTTCATGATAAAGGTCTTGGAGTGATCAGGAATACAGGGAACATACCTAAACATAATAAAGGCAATTTACAGCAAGCCTACAGTCAACATCAAATTAAATGGAGAGAAACTCAAAGCAATTCCATTTAAAATCAGGAACAAGGCAAGGCTGTCTGCTCTCCCCATACCTATTCAATACAGTACTTGAAGTTCTAGCCAGAGCAATAAGACAACATAAGGAGATTAAGGGGATACTAATTGGAAAGGGAGAAGTCAAGCTTTCCCTATTTGCAGATGACATGATAGTACACATGAGTGACCCCAAAAATTCACCCAAGGAACTGATACATCACCCTTTATAATAGCCACAAACGATATAAAATACCTTGGGGTAAGTCTAACTAAGCAAATGAAGGACCTATATGACAAGAACTTTAAGCCCCTGAAAAAAGAAATTGAAGAAGATGTCAGAAAATGGAAAGATCTCCCATGCTCATGGATAGGCATGATTAACATAGTAAAAATGGCAATCTTACCAAAAGCAATCTACAGATTCAATGAAATCCCCATCAAAATACCAACACAATTCTTCACAGAACTGGCAAGAATAATACTCAACTTCATATAGAAAAACAAAAAACTCAGAATAGCCGAAGAATCCTGTACAATAAAACAACCTCTGGAGGCATCAGGATCCCTGACCTCAAGCTCTGCTATAGAGCCACAATAATAAAAACAGCTTGGTACTGGCAAAAAACCAACATGTGGACCAATGGAATCAAATTGAAGGCCTTGACATAAATCCACACACCTATGAACATATAATTTTTGACAGAGAAGCCAAAACTGTACAATGGAAAAAAAGAAAGCATCTTCAAATAATGGTGTTGGCATAACTGGATGTCAACATGTAGAATGCTGCAAATAGATTCATATCTGTCACCATGCACAAAACTTAAGTCCAAGTGGATCAAAGACCTCAACATAAATCCAGTTACTCTGAATCTGATAGAAGAGAAAGTAGGAAGTAGTCTTGAACGCATTGGCATAGGAGATCACTTCCTAAATATAACACCAGTAGCCAGGTGTGATGGCACACACCTTTAATCCCAGCACTAGGAAGGAAGGAAGATGGCAGGGCATAGAAAGGTATATAATGTGTGAGTAAATAGGAAGTCTCTCTCTTGAGGCTGAGGATTTTGTAGAGGTAAGAATGTGGCTGGCTTGTTCTGTTTCTCTGATTTTTCAGTTTTCACGCCAATAAGTGGATCCAAGTTTTTTTTTTTTTTTTATTAATAAGAACCTTTAAGATTCGTGTTACAATTATACTCTGACTTTATACATTTCCCTTATTTTATCCAACTCTTGCCAAATAACTTGTAAATGTACACATGTCAGGCATGTGCACGCGCACACACACACACACACACACACACACACACACACACACAAACATTTGACCTCATGCTTCATCACTGATTATTCTGATTAAAATCACTGCTTTGTGGAATTTTCCAAAATTGATGTTATGTATCATATAAATGTTTTTAACAGAGTATGAGTTACTATTAGTTAACTATTTTAAATCATTTTGTAACTTTATGTAACATAATAAACATGGATTTTATTTGCTTTGAAAGAAAATGTTAAATTTTGCATGAATTCATAACTAACCAAAGTACAAAGTAATTAACACTTTTCAATGCTTTCTGGTAAGTGCAGCCATAACATAGTAATTAAGCCATCAAAATCCATAAAGAAGATACAAGAAATTATAGTCTTTAAAATCTATATAAAAATTTGGAAATCTCTATTAGTTGTCTGTAAAAAAGGTATGTGTGTAATAGGAAAGCTGGAAGAAAAGTTCAATTTAGTTAAATGTTTTAATTAGAAATGCAGTGCCAAATGATTGCTTAAAGTTGTTAAGATTTTGTGTTGAACTCTTTTTACCATTCATTTTTCAATAAAAGTGAAACTAAAGAAGTACTTAAAGCTATTTAACCTAAATAAACTGCTCTCTTTAGCACCAACTCAACTTCTCATTTTCAATGCATAATTAGGAGATTTCACTAGCAGATGCATAAATTATATTTAATTCAATAATTACAAATATTTAGACTTACTAAATGTAGTAAGGTTTTCTCTACGTTTATTTTACAATTTTCTGTAATATCTGTCTAATATCGTTATGCCTGATACAATGGGAAAACTATAATATACAATATTAATATATTAATCATAACACAACAATTTGATAATCTTTACCTATAAACTAAATTTCAGTAGGACATAAGGGACCCTATAAAAAGCATTCCTGATTCATGAAATTATGATTTCATGATTCATCTACTAATCAAGGGCTTAAAGTGCTATAAATAGGAACATAATTTTTCTTTCCATAAACTAACATTAAACACATACTATTAAAATATATCAGTCTACTTAAGTTGTAGTACAATAATATTATGCTAGCATTATAAAAGTGTTACTTGAAAGGTGGTTCTCTTGTAAACAAATGCATCCATATCACATGACTGTAATCACAAACTTACACTAAATGTATGACAGGAATGCTTCTACATTTTCTCATTTTAAAATGGTGTATTTAGGGCTAAGTGGTGTTGAGTAACACATACTCTGTACCTCAGTTTTTTTCACCTACATGCTATAGATATTGATGGCACTTTGGATTGTAATGATTAAAAATAAATACGTAATAAAACTCGTATCTTAATCTATTTTCTGTCACTTAATAAGATCCTAATTAACTTTGAGCATTATTCCTCTTCATGATACTCATCA
Source organism: Peromyscus attwateri (assembly GCA_902168425.1). Classification (NCBI taxonomy): domain Eukaryota; kingdom Metazoa; phylum Chordata; class Mammalia; order Rodentia; family Cricetidae; genus Peromyscus; species Peromyscus attwateri. Next base: position 25,031 of record CABHPP010137378.1, read on the forward strand.
AGGAAAAAATCCAATGGGCTTTAAATCACATGCTTAAGGGATGTCAGGGAACGTCAACCTAGTTGCAGTTTGCATTTCATCAATGAAAATAAGGAAAAACCTCCCTAAATCGACAGTATAGAGAGCTCAATATTTTGGTCGGTGCTCTAAACTTGTTGTGAGCTTTCAAACTCTTACATGTATTCAATACTATATGATTTTCATGTGTTTTATGGCATGTATTTTTATGCATATATGTGCATTCATAATTATAATGGCCTGTTCTACTTTGTCTGCTGAAAAATTTTCTACTGTCACCTTCCCTAGTTAAAGTGGGCAAAGTATTTGCTGGTGAGGGTAGGAGAAGGACATAAATACACATTTTAAAACGTGGTTTCCTGCAATCCATGTCTATGGAATATTGAAAAGGTCAGTGTAGTTTTACCTTGTCTTGAATAATCCGAGATGCACAACATTAAAATGCTGATACGTTCAAGCTTGTAATGAGAACATAACACAAATTGCACCTATTATTTTGACATCAATTGTAATGAGAAGTGGAAATGAAATAATCTCAATGATACTGTGACTCCCTAAATTTCCAGTATTTCTGAACATCCTTGCTATCACTTTTACAAACTAAATCAATGATATACATATGGATGCTAAATTCTTTTAAAGGATATCATAAAAGGGTGTGCCCATGGAATAGTTTAATTCTTTTAAAAGTTATGATTTCGTTATGGTAGACTGTATTTCTATTAGTAGTGATTCAAAATCCTAGAAGGGCAAATATTTTTTCAAGTTTTAGAATCAGAAATAGTAGTGTCTACTTTCAATAAGACCACTTTTGTTTTGTTTTGTCTTATCTCCCAAGAGTTATAACTGAGAAACTGGTAAGGGATGTTTAACTCATGAGAGGATGAAGTTAAGAGCACCGGCTGCTCTTATAGGGGACCCCAGCTAGATTCCCAACAACCACATGGTGGCTCACAAACCTCTGCAATTCCAGTTCTAGCAGATCCAAAGCCATCTGATGTCTTCCCCAGGCACTGATTATACATGATGGTCAGACACACACTCAGGAAAATCACCTCCACACACAATATAAACATTTTACTAAAAAAAAAAAAAAAAAAAAAAAAAAAAAAAATTAACTCATGGATAAGTACAGTCAGTACTTTAAAAGTTCATTAAAGTCAAACATTCTTTTTAATCTTCTAAATATATGATCTTAAATAATGTTTTATTCATTTACTTACTCCACAAATATTGATTGCCAACATGTTGTGAGATTTGATGGAGAAAACAGGCTAAATAGGCTTTTTTGCTTCACACAGTGTAAGGATAAGTGGGGAATATGTATTAATGAACTACACAACATAAAATGAAATGATACCCATAATAAGTTATGTAAAGGTGTGTAACAAGGAAAGAAAATATAACCTGAGTTAAATTGTTTACTGCTGTAAAGCTGGTGTGAATACAACTTCTGTTACATATTGGGCACTCAATCTGCTTTTGTAAGTGAATATGACCTGGTAACAAAAGTGTACCTGGAGTTTTATCCAGTTCTGCCTGACCCATGTGGCTCATGGTTTATTGGTACTTTACATCCTGTTCCTCATGGTGGCAGCTGGCAGCATCTCCCTGCCTCAGCCTTCCACCTCCCAGCATTCTCCTCCTCCTTGTCCCACCTACAACATCCTTCCTGCCTGGCTACTGGCCAATCAGCATTTTATTTATCAATCAATCATAGCAACATATATTTACAGTGTAAAGGACATCCCACAGCACTAAAGACTAAGGAAATGTTATTTAAATTTTGCTCCAGGAAGAAGGAGAGTTAATTATTGTAAAAAATAGAGAAGAAAATCAGCACTGAGTTAACTTCATTACCTCAACAACTAAGTGAGTCAATTTCATGATCTAAGACAAAAACACACACACACAAGCACATGCACGCCACACACACACACACACACACACACACACACACACACACACACAGAGGAAGAGAGGGGGAATTAAAAGTTTATCAGGAAAAAATTGTGCAGCTTTTTGTGGGCCATATAGACAGAGAATATAAAAAAAATCAATTGGTAGTCACTGGTTATTTAAATAAAGAGAGAAATGAATGAGTACACAAGGTTCATATTTCCATATTTTCACTTATCTATGGCTGTGAAACTCATTGTAAAGTTAGCTTTCCTTCAGATAGCACTGGTTAGTGCTAAAATGATAAAATCCAGATTAAAAAATTTTTTTGATGTTTTTGTTAGCATTCTATGTCTACCTTAAGCAAAGGCAGTATCTTCTTAAATATTTGGAAATAATGAAAATGTCACAAGAATTCCACAAATAATTTTTAGAGCCGTGTTGTCTTTTTCCATTTAGGATGTGGATCTGATAAATTCAGATGAAGCCAGAAAATGCAAATGAAAGCATCAAATTAGACAAAAAAAAATTAAAAAATCCAAGAAAGGATGGGAAGCAAATCAATAGCACCGGCGAACAGATGCAGACAGGATTTAGGGAACCCAGAAGGAAACTTCAGGATAAATGGTATAAAGTAAAACTGCATTCTTTAATAATTTTTTATTGCTGAGTAACCATGCTTGATTCACACCTAATATGGAGAAACAATGATAATACTCTTTCTTCTGTATTCATTGGAGGTGTGTGGAGACAATAAGCACTTAGATAAACCTAGAAATTCTCAGAGAATTAAAACACTGAAAGGGAGGAAATGCAAAAATAAGATAAACTGCTCCCATCATAATGGGCAGTAGACTAGAAACATGTAAGTGCTAAAATGTAAATGTGCATATTCTCAAATGATGCAATTAATTGGTAATCATTAAATTCATTGAGAATATTATCCCATGCTAAAATCTCACGGGAACAGAAATGAGCTAAACACATTATTGACTCCTAACTTTTACACCCTACTCTTTTAGTTTCCAATGTTTTCCTGAGCACTGTTAGATGACAGTAATCTCAAGTTACTAGGTGTTTAAAGAAATCATTTCTACTAATGACCTGGTTGTGTCACAATAGCAAAAAAAGAAGAACTATGTGTTTTTTTCAAGTAATATCTGATGTCTGAATATTTGGAGAAGGAGCTTCTGGTAAGAAAGAATGTGTGGAGTTTGTTTTCCTGGGTCTAGTTTCTCTCACCCAAAATAAGCTTTTCTAGGTCCATCTATTTACCTGCAAACTGCATGATTTCATTTATATTTTCTTATTTTGTCTTTTTTTTTTTCCAGAGCTGAGGACCGAACCCAGGGCCTTGCGTTTGCTAGGCAAGCGCTCTACCACTGAGCTAAATCCCCAACCCCTCATTTATATTTATTGCAGAATAATATCCTATTCTCTATGTTTATCGTATTTTGATCATCCATTATCTGTTGAAGGACATTTACATTATTTTGCAGAAAACAATAAAGGGTTTTTTATTTTTTTTATTTTTTAGGGACTGTGAGGGGAGGTATAGAGGGCAATAGCAAGATGTAAGTAATATGAATGGGGAATGGGAAAATGGTCATGTCATGAAGGATGTAACTGAGGAAAGAGGGAAGTCAATACAGAAGGAGAAGGAGGTAGAGAAGAGCAATAAATAACACCAAGGATATTTGATAAATTCCCAAGGAACTATATTATTTTATATTTACCAAAAATATACCCAAAACCTAAAAATATGTGGATATACACATGTATATATTAAATGAAGTTATGCCACATGGGTTGTCAATGTTTCCCAGAAGAACCATTGTGGAGATATATTGTGTACCCTAAGAAACTTTCCTGAGGATCAGAGGACAGAGCCAGCCACTAGATTAGACATAAAGGTCAGGCAGTGGTGACACACACCCTTGATCCTATCACTTGGGAGGCAGAGATCTGTCTGGTTCTCTGAGAGTTCTAGGCCACACTGGAAACAGAGCCAGGCATTGGTGGCACATATCTTTAATCCCAGTACTGGGAAGCACACACCTTTAATCCTAAGAAGTGATGTCTGGGCAGAGAAAGGTATATAAGGCATGAGAAAAGAGGGACTCACTCTATTTTTTTTAAACTTTGTTTTATGTGCATTGGTGTGAAGGGGTCAATTACAGGGTCAAATTCCCTGTAATTAAAGTTACAAACCGTTGTGAGTTGCCATGTGGGTGCTGGGAATTGAACCTGGGTGCTCTGGAAGAATAGCCAATGCTCTTCACCACTGAGCCATCTCTCCAGCCAAGAACTCACTCTCTTTAGGCTGAGGATTTCATAGAGGTAAGAACTAGTGGCTGGCTGTTCTGTTTCTCTGATCTTTCAGCTTTCATCCCAATATTTGGCTCTGGGTTTTTTATTAAAAGACCATCTAAGATTCAAACAACAAATCATAGCTTATCTAAAAAAGAAAAAAAAGAAAAAAAAAACAAGCATGAAAAATCTCCAATTGAGTTATTGGAGAGAGAAGTGTAAGCCCAAACATTATAAGGTATTGGTGTTGTGTTGGTGTTGTCCTTGGTTACATCTCAGAAGTTAAAGGCAGATCTCTATTGCTGAAAACATTGCATAGCTCAGACACAGGACTTTGAAGGTTTGAGATGGATCTAACCTGAAAGCAATCTTTCTGGAACCTAGCTTCCATCATAGCAAAAAGTACTGTGAACACTGCCACGGTAGGGAAGTGATCAATAGTTCTATCTTTCTGGGACACCTTTGAACTCTAATATGAATCATCCTGGCAAAGTATCTCTAAAGGTGCAGTAACCAATAGCTGTTTAATTGGACCTAAGGCCCATACAATAGAAGGGAAAGCCATGGCTAGTACAAGAAACCTAGCCAATTCCCAAAGACTAGTAGATGATGGATCTCAGAAGAAAACCGAATCCTGCCAGTTTACTAGACAGGCACAATTCCTAACTGCGTTCTAAAACTTTTCTTTACACCCACCAATAAGTGTTGCTCTCACCTGTCAAAGAAGTTTCTCTTTAGAGCAAATACAGACAATTACAGAAAACTACAAGTAGTCATAATACAGACATCAACGAATAGTGGAGATTCCAGCTCAAAATGACACATCTGCAAGACAACTTCTATATCTAAGGCACAGAGAACATCATGAAGGAGGTTGGAGGGGATGGGGGCACAGAAATGTATGAACTAGAGGACCAAGAAGTCTTCCATAAGATTGTACATCCTAAAAATGACAGGAAAACAACATCCATGATACCTCAGCAATATGGCTGACCAAACAAAACCTGAACAATGACAATATTGAAAGATGTACTTTGCAATGATGTCCCTCTGGAAACTGATGCCTGGAGGTTAACATTATAACTTAAGCCTGTGTGCAGTGTATGTGGGAGTAGTTCTACCAGATCACCTGATCGGTTGGTCACCAAAATCCATTTTTCTTGTAAATCTCATAAGATCCTGAATCTTTTTAGAAATAAGGTATTTGTGCCCTGAAATGTAAACCTCTTAGCTGAAATCTGACTCTTCAGTCTACGTCCTCATGAGGATTGTCTTTGTCTTGACTCCCCCTTTTCAGGAAATGGCCATGATTCAAGAAACTGGGAACCCAACAAATTTATCATTGGGCTAATATTACATAGTCAGTGCTAGATTATACTAAGACTTTCCATTACTACTTTTATATTTTGAGATTATAATTATATCATTTCCTCCTCTCCCCACAAACTCTTTATTACATTTCTCTTTTCTCTTTCTCAAATTCATGGCTTATTTTTTCCTTAACATAAACATATATGTATATATTGCTAAATACCTAAAAACAATCTGTTCATTCTGTATGATACCTATATGTATATTTTCAGACCTCACCATTTGGTGTTGAATAAACAATAATGTGTTTTTCCCTGGGTAATAGTATTTATTCTGCTCTCAGCATTCCTTAGTTGCCTATAGTTCTTTCTGTAAGGTTAATGCCTAATGGTCTTTGCCTGTGTGCTTTAGCATGTCTATTCTGGTTGTACTTGTTTACCTCATGCTTAGGCAGTCATGTGGAGCACTGACTCAACAGATAAATCTAGAAAAGATTTTGCACACTTAAAGATTAGGAGTCGTTGTGGAAGAAGAGGTTGAAATACTGTAAGAGCCAGAGGCTCAGAAAATTTACTGAGAGACTGTATCTCTGAGGAATGTCAGAAGGTACATCCATAAAATCCCACTAACATGACTGCTTAGGAAAAAATTTATTAATGAACTCATTCAAACTGCAGTGTTCCTTCAGAAATTCCTACTGGCTAGAATAGACTCTAACAACTCACGCACTAGGTTGGTGAGGTGGGGCTGGCTGTGGTTTGTCCTATTCCCTGATCTTTTGGCTTTTATCTCAATATCTGGCTCCAGGTTTTATTAATAAGATCATTTAGCAATTTGTCTTATATCTGATGCCCAATATGTGGATAGAACTCATGACCCTGGGATTAAGGGTCCCATGCTCTACCAACAGAGCTAGGCCTATAGGCTAAAGATGAATGCTCCAACATTGCAGAAGAACTTTGGGTGACTATCCAGGCAGTCAGCTCTCTCTGTCATTCTATATTTTTGGAAGTTGCTTACAACGCACTTCCTGTTTACTTAGGTAATATTATATCCTTCTTGTGTCTTTGATGTAGCTGAAGACTACATAATTATGATTATAATTTTCCTTGGTTATGAGAAAAGATAAATTACATACGAAACTTTAGACTCACAAATACAGGATAGATGATAGAGTATTTTCTTTAATTTTGCTAAATGCAAATATACTAGATAATATAACTGTAATTCTTGCTTAAAAACTGTTTTGTTATATATAATTTTACTATGTAAAAGTTAAAACCTTCTTTTTGATTAGACAGAAAAGGGGAAGTGCTGTGGAATGTCTTTCTGTACACTGTAACTATGTGTTGCTAAGATTGGTAAATAAAGAAGCTGCTCTGGCCTATGGCGAGTCAGGTTATAGCCAGGCAGGAAATCCAAGAGAGAGACAGGAAGAAGAAAGGAGAGGTGAGAGATACACCATCCCACTGTCCAGGGAGCAGTGTGCAATGGCACACAGGTAAAGCCACAGAACATGTGGTGATATACAGATTAATAGAAATGGGCTGAGTTTAGTTATAAGAGCTAGCTAGCAAGAAGCTTGAGCCATAGGCTGTGACCATACAGTTTGCAATTAACATAAGACTCTGAGTCATTATTTTATAAGCTGCTGAGGACCCAGCCAGGTGGGACCAGAGGAATGCGTGAACTGCGGGGCTGGCAGATATGGGGTGGGCGGAACCACAGAAACTTTCCAACTACACTAGATGCCTGTAGTTTGCCTTGTTTCCACATTCTCAGTATTTACTTATCATCCCCATCATGTTTTACTGTGAAATTTTTCTTCTTAGAAAGTGTTCTCTTCACCAGTCTTTGTTCAAATACTGCTTTGATTTCTGTTTTTTATGGAAACTAATTACTTCACAAAGTCAGGGCTTGGTGACAAGCATCACGTTCATATCACCATAAAACTTCTATTTCCTAATTGTTTTCCAAAATTTATGTGTGTGTGTGTGTGTGTGTGTGTGTGTGTGTGTATGTATGTGTGTGTGTCATATATATATTAAATATACAGAATAAGCCCCCAACTGGATCAGGCCCTCTGGATAATTGAGACAGTTGATTAGCTTGAACTGTTTGGGAGGCACCCAGGCAGTGGGACCGGGGACCTGTCCTTAGTGCATGAGCTGGCTGTTTGGAACCTGGGGCCTATGCAGTGACACTTTGCTCAGCCTGGGTGAAGGGAGGAGGGGACTGGACCTGCCTTGACTGAATCTACCAGGCTGAGCTGAATCCCCAGGGGAGTCCTTGCCCTGGAGGAGATGGGAATGGGGAGTGGGCTGGGGGGGTGGGAGGAGGGAGGACAGGGGAATCAGTGGCTGATATGTAAAATTAAATTAAATTATAAAAAAATTACTTATATATGACATTTACATATAAAGAGATTGATGGATTCATATATTAATAAAGACATGTGATTTATAAAAACATGTATGTCTATAGATACTTACAAATATATGTGTTTTCATATGAATATGGCAAAACTTAAAACCACTGTAAAGAAATCAACATTGTTTAAAGACAAAATAAGGAAAATATGATAATTCATTGTATCTTTCAATGATAAAAATAATGTTTCTCATAATAAATTTCTAAAACATAATGGTTTTCAGAGCCACAAATGACTTTCCAGACTTCTGAAGTCATAAAAGTACAGATCACAAATTACTTGACCAGCTCATTCTCAGTTACTTTCTAGGTATAAAACTTTGGTTGAACTATATATCTGTGAGTGAGAATTTTAAACATTTTAAGTGAAATCTCACTGTGGGAAAAATAAAATTCACACATGCTACATTTTTTTTCATACTTGCAGTAAACTAAAATAGGAAGTAGTAAATATTTGTTGCAACTCATTTAGTTCCTTTTAGAAAAGCAGTCTGGCTTGGAAGCTTTCAGGATTATTTGAGAGACAGCACTTCTGCTCAGAAACAGAATCATGCACATGACTTATCTAATTACAGCTCTAAAATTTTCACAGGTGTGTTTTCAATTCATAGCTATTAATGGGCCCTAGGTGAAATAAATTGTAGCCTATCAACTTTTCTTTATAAAATGACCTGTGTCTTTTCATCCTGTACAATCCACAAACTAAATTACCAAAGGAACAGTGAATTAATTTGAAAGCTTAGAATTCATTAAGATCTTTTAAACAGTATGTGGTCACCAGGATCATATAATTTTTTATAGATGTCCATTTCTTCCAAGTCCATAATTAATGCATTAATCAGCCATTATATGGAAGCTTCCCTGTGTCCTTTTACTAATGAAATACTTAACATTAAGGTGTCTAACTCTGATCATCAGCTTTTAAGTAGTGTCTTCCTATTCCTATTGACCTTGTTTTGTATTCTAAAGTAGGATAGCATTTACAGGAATAACAGTTTCCATTTGAGTATGACTTTGGAGGTGGTTGCTAGACAATATTGCTCTACAGAATTTTCTAAATATTACTACGTACTTAGAAAAAGTTCAAATAAGATATTCAGTGTAGTACTTTTTAGGAAACTAGAAAACAAAACAAAAGAGGAATTTAAGAAAAGCTTGAAACATCTATCAAAATGAAATCCTATGGGTTATGTGCCAGATGAGATATGAGAAAACTTAAAAAATGGTTGAGAAACTTTGTAATACTATAACAAGAAGGGTACTAGTAAAACTCTACTATGGAACAATGGAAAACTCATTATGTATTCATTTAGGAATGCTCAGAGGTAAATAAAAGTGTAAAAAGTAAAAGCAGCCCACTCATTCATCTTTTTTTAAAATTTTATAATTAATTTAATTTTACATATCAGCCACGGATTCCCCTGTCCTCCCTCCTCCCGCCTCCCCCCAATCCACCCCCCATTCCCACCTCCTCCAAGGCAAGGACTCCCCTGGGGATTCAGCTCAGCCTGGTAGATTCAGTTGAGGCAGGTCTAGTCCCTTCCTCCCTTCATCTTAATCCACTATGTCAATATTTTAGGAAAATTTATTTATTGGTTTTTCCTTAGCTCAATAATCAGAATTACAGAAATAAAGACTTTCATAGATTGAGTCCTGTTTTGGCTTAATTATTATTAACAGTTTATATTGAGTTTGTCATTTAATTCTAAGTATTTGTAGTCTAAATCTATAGATGATTAAAGCTAAGGTTAACTAATTTCTTAAATTATGGAACAGAAGAGATGATTCAATGGATTAGTGTCTGCAGCTCTTGGGTCAACGGGACCCAAATTAGGGTTCTAGAATGCATGTTGGGTGATTCATAATGACCTGTAACTCTAGCTCCAGGGATTTTGATGCACTGTTATATATTTCTGGGGCACCTCAATGCACACATAATTAAACTAAAATAAGTCTTAAAAACAAATTTCACTCATTGTTCAAGATAGTCTGCTAGCAATTAATATGGATATAATAAGCCTTCTTTGATTGTTTGTTTGATTGTTTTCTGATAGAGAATTTATTATTCAACATTATACCACTAACTTGGTTATACATTAACTTATTATTCATTAAATAAAAATGAGAATCCAGGACATACTTTGTTGTTGTCATTAATCAATACAGGTTAGTTTCTTATCCAGGAATTTGTATAGAAATTTGTTCCCAATAAGTTTCAGCTATGAAGATATATTGGAAACATTATGTAGATCAAGGACGTTGACTGATTAGTCCAGTTACTTGACATAATAACATTGTATAAACTTTAGTGTTTTTGATAAAAAATGAAAAGAACCAAAGAAGTCATCCAATAGTAAAATGTTACTAATAATATATTCATCATTTTATAATAAAATAACCCTTACCTCTGAAGTTAATAGCTTAAGGATATGATAGGAGCCCTATGTTAAACATTTTTGATTTATAATATTATGATTTCATTATTGACTCACTAATCAAGAGATTAAACTGCTACAAATCTTATTTATTTAATTCTGTTTTATTTTATATTACAGTCTTTATTTTACCAAATTAACACAAAAATAAATATTAATAAAACATAGTGATCTATCTAAATTGTAGTATAATGAAACTGTGCTAGCATGATAATTGCTAATTAAAATATAGTTTTAATATGAACAAATCCTTATGATATGAATCTAATCATGAAGTTATACTAAATTAATGACAAAAATGTCTCTAAATTTTTTTCATTTCAAAATCATGTTTTGGGGGCTATGTGGTATCCAGTAAGATGTCCACATTTCTGTACTTCAGATTCTTCACCTCTGTGAAAGCACTTTTAACCAATAAATAGTCTTTCTAAACCTTAAGAATAGAGGGCAGCCAGGCAGTGGTGGCGCACGCCTTTAATCCCAGCACTCGGGAGGCAGAGGCAGGTGGATCTCTGTGAGTTCGAGGCCAGCCTGGTCTCCAAAGCGAGTTCCAGAAAAGGCGCAAAGCTACAAAGAGAAACCCTGTCTCAAAAAAAAAAAAAAAAGAATAGAGGGCAAAGTTACCAAAAGATGTGTACCTTTCTTCTGATATCTATACCTTAAAATGATAATGTAAATTAATAATAGTTAAATGCTAATATAAAGCCAAAGTATTTCATGTGAGTTAAGACAGAATAACAAAACAAAGTTAGGTGCTTCTTTATTTGAATATATATAGAGAGAAAAATACTCATAAAATATAAGAATTTTTGATAAAAATATATATCCCACAAATATGTGCCCTAATTTCATTTCTGTTGTGACAAAAAAAAATCTTGACAAAATCAAATTGAAAGAAAAATGGCTTGTTACCCTTCTAGCTCCATGTTATAATCTGTCACTAGGGAGAAGTTATCCACAGTCAAGAACAGAGAGAGAAATGAATGTATACCGATACATGCTCAATTCTCTCTATATAATTATACAATCTCAGATCCCTGCTCAAATAATGGTGCTACCCACAGTGTCCTGTCTACCCTTCTCAGTTAACATCAGCAATCAAGACAAACCATGACAGACATACGCACTGACCAAGTGATCTCGAAAATCCCTCACTGAGATTTTCTTCTTAGCTAATTCTAGTTTGTATCAAATTGACAGTTAAATTTAACCATTACTTTTATGCAATTTTCCATTGATGTACTTATCAATAATTTCTTCTATTACCTATTCTATATTCTCTTTGTTTTCATTAAGTAACTCAGCCATCTATGGTTCTCACTGTGGAAGGATGACCAAAGCTATCATTCTTTATCTGAGTCATTAATAATCATATCTGAATTTTATCATGGTACATTCCCCTTGACCTTAATCATGGAGAATTATAATACAATCAGAATCGCTAAGAGATGTTTTGTATTCCAGGTTTACCTCCACTGTGAAGTAGCAACATAATCTCCTCTTTGTAATGTGCATAATTCTTCCCAGCCAATACAGTAACTCTTCTCTCCACCTGGTGACTTAGAGACATTAGGATCCCAGAGCAGCTAAGTGTTCATTTCTATTTCACTGGAGTCATTTATATACTGCTATTGGAAATAATCTGACCTCTGCATCTCCAGATAAATAAAGCATATATTTTCAGGGGCAGAAAGTAAAATAGTTTCTAACAGGTCAATAATGATGAGGTGATTTGTGAACAAACTTATTTCTACTCTTTGAATTCTTGATTCATTAAAGATAGCTACAAGAGAAACAATCCCACTTAACTAATTCATAGTTACAATAATACTATGCCAAGTCAAATGACTCAGCTTGAGTTGGAATTGCATCATCAGGTTAGCCTCGGTCATTGTGATACTACATCCTGAAGTAGGAAGGATTCATTTGATTTGCTTCATGGTTTCAGCAGGTTCAGCCCAAGGCTTGAAGATGTATAAGTTTGTGCCTAAAGCAAGGCAGAATAATAGAGCTGTGAGAGTGTGGTGAAAGATACATGTCAATTCCAGAAACAAAGAGGCAGAACAAGAAGTCAAAAACAGGACAAAATTTCAAGTCAAACTTTGCTTCCAATTATGGCCAGTTTTCTCATTTCTTACCAGATATTAATAGCCCATTCAAATAATAGCCCATCAGTTGCCTAAACTGTCCATTAGGTCAAAAAACTCTCATAATCCTATCATGTTCCCAAAACTCCTTAGCTGGCAAACATGAAATTTCTGGGGAGAAACTTTATTATCAAACTACAACAGTCTTCAAAAGATCATCTCATCCTTCAGTCAATCTATTTGCTTCAAGAAGGTAGGAAACTTGATTAGAACAGAGGTTTTGTAAGCATAAGATCATTGCAGCAATACTTTTTTTCTGTAACATAAATTACTTGGGCAGATGCATCATAAACTATCATGATGATGGGAAAGTACCAGTGATTCTATTAATGATAATGTGGGCAGTACCATTGTATGAAAGGAAGTCTAAACCATATTCATAATGTTATCCCTTACAAAAGGGACAAAATACTTTACATTCCAGTATGAAAAAAAGGTCAATATAATCAACGTGACTCCATGTCATTGATTGGTCAATTTACAGTAGTGCCATATGTGGATCTCAACGTTTCTCTCTGCTATCAGTTTAGATTCTCAACAGTGTCCATAGTCAGGATAACCTTGATGAGTCAATATTCTGTGTGCCTATCACCATGCCCATTTAATAATGAAGTCATTGTACAACAATAACTATAAATGGGGGATGAAATCGGAATTCACAGAATGAGTCAATCACGTTTACTTGATTGAAACATTCCTCCCATGCTAACATTGCATTTTTAATGAAAATTTCCTTAGGACAGACTGCTAAGTTTTGCCCTGTTCTGAGAATCTTATCTCTGAGTGTCTTCCACAAATTTATTTGTCACTTATTTTTCAACTATATTTTTTTCAAATCCCTAACCATTCAGGCAAACCACTGGCAACATCCTATGAATCAATAAGAAGCACAGTTAAGGCAATTTATATTTTAAAAAGATCACATCCAAGGAAACTTCATGAATTATACCTACATGGAGGATTTCCTTTTACTAATGGCATTCTCCATTTTTATATAGTACCCATATATAATATAGATCCATGTGTAAACCATGCTTGACTCATGTTCTAATGTCACCTGACGATAGATACCTCCTCATTAGGTCCTAAGTGCAAGCAGAAAGAGAGAAGATAAGGTAGCAAGAGAGAGACTATGAATACTTGAACCAGTTATTGATGTACCATATTAATATTTTCAGTATTATTGAGGTCAATCACACTATGGAAAAATCACTGTCATTTGATATACACCACTGAGTTTATAGTTTTGCTGGTTTTGTTATCATGATGGGAAACTCAGGTTGCCTGGTAATGTGGAGGCTTATGAAAAAACATCCTATGTCTTATGAGGCACCCAAACAGACCAAGAATAGTCTCTAAAAGGAGACAAGTTATGTATAGACAAATAGTAGGACCATTTGCTCCAAACTCAAAAGTATAGCCTGTGATTGTCCTCAGAGAGACCAGTAGATCTCCAAGCAGTATTGTCATCTGCCAGCGATAACCCAAGCACTACCACTTCCTCTGGGTAATATGGTCCAGGTCACACAGCAGTGTGAAATATGACCTGGATATCTCACAACTTGGTCAGGCTTTCCAAAGATTTACTGTGTTCAAGCCATTCAATAACTGAAAATAAAATAAAGAATGCCTTAAAAGATGGGGAACCCCTCTTTGAGGGACATGGAAATGAAAATATATTGAATTATTGAAGGAACTCACACCCACATATCATATTAAAGCAACATTTTCTACTTAGAAATGACATTATAAATTACTTGCACTATGCATAAGTAGGACATAATATATAAAATTGCTAGAGATCATTTGGTGTTATTTTAAGGGTGATGATGTTCACTCCCATGTGATCATATTAGCAATACAGTGCAATGAAATGTAGGCTGATGTCTTAAGTAACTTACATATAATAGTATTAGTCATTAGACAAATCTTCTTCAACATACTTTTGTCCTGGAGGCAGTTACTACAAATATGTATGTAATAATGCACTAAAATCTTCAAGAGGAAATGAATGGCTAAAAAGGACAAGTGAGAAGGACAAGATGTTGGCCAAGTAGTAAAGTTTTTGAGTTAGATAGGGGGGATACGTTCTGGCATCCCACTGTGTAGAAAGGTGAGGAGATCGTAGTCTGCTGTAATGTGGTGTATATTTCAAAACAGCTGTGCAATGATAGAGAGTGAGCCACTTCTACTTACGTCATGGAACAGGTTAGCACTGTTCTAATTTGTGAAAAGTCACTATTATTAGTGACAAGTTCTTTACATTTATAATTTCAAACCTTCCTAATGTTCATTTATCTGTAAATAAGTGAGGATGTTAGGGAATGGTATAACTCCTGTTAGGAGTTGTTGGACTCTCTTTGCTGCCTTGGCCAACCATCTACAGCCCAGCCGATTGCATGCCTGCTGGCATCAGGCATTAGGAACACTTGTGTGTGGAAGAGGGATAAAGAATAAGGTTAGCATCCATGTGAGTAATGCCAAGAAATGAGAGAGAGAATGTGCAACTGAAGAAAGAATAAAATCTGGAGAGAACCAGAGAAGAGAAATTTAGGCCTTG
>CABHPP010137379.1:0-48788 GCA_902168425.1 Peromyscus attwateri
GGGATTTATAGTTCTTATGTTTGTGAGGCGAGTAGTAGGCGGAGTGACTCGGCGGCCATTAGCTGTGTGTAGTTGCCTGGCGCTAGGAGCTTAAGTGAAGCGGGAATTCTTACTCGGTGTAAATCAACCCTGGCCATGGGTTCCTGCCGAGGATAGCCCTAGAACACGGAGCAGGGGGCGCTTTTCGGTTCCCCGCCTTGCCCAGTAGTGGGGCCTACTAGGCCGCCGGGACATCCCGGGTCTCAAGTAGGCCTAGTCTGCGGGCAAGGGCGTCCCAAAGGCGGGAGGCGCCATGTCTCTGGTTGCTTATGCCAGCAGCGATGAGAGTGAGCCGGATGAACCGGAGCCGGAGCCGGAGGAAGAGGATGTGGCGGCTCCTATGCCCGGGCCCACTTTAGGAGGCCTGTTCGCTTCCCTGCCCGCACCCAAGGGTCCGGCCTTGCTGCCCCCGCCCCCTCAGATGCTGGCTCCAGCCTTTCCCCCGCCGCTGTTGCTGCCCCCGCCCACCGGAGACCCCAGGCTGCAGCCTCCTCCACCTCTGCCCTTCGGCTTGGGCGGCTTCCCGCCACCTGCAGGAGTGAGCCCAGCTGAAGCTGCGGGAGTTGGGGAGGGGCTGGGGCTGCCGTCGCCCCAGGGCCCCGGTCTCAGCCTGCCCCCAGCTGTGGGCAGTGTCGGACCCCCCTTGGGGCTTCCCAAGCCAAAGAAGAGAACCGAGCCGGTGAGGATCGCGGCGCCGGAGCTGCATAAGGGCGATGTGAGTATCTAGCGGGGGCACGGCAAGCCCCATTGGGTTTAAGTTTGGGGGTAGGAGGGGCTTGTGGCCATAATGGAGCCCTAGAAACTCATCCGTTGACTCAAGGCCGCTAGAATCCTCTTGGAAGGCGGTTAATTCAGATGAACTTACTTGTCAACTTTGGGGAGTTAGGGTATTGGCCACGGGGCATTTTGGAACCCGGGGCTGGCTTGCAGAAAGGGTTAAATGGTATCCTTGGTACTGACAGGCCAAGGTACATGCATAGGGACACTTGCTTCCCTTTTAGCATCTTCGTCTCAGGTTGGCCTCTCCTCTTGCCATATTGAGGTCAGGTACAACGTGGGCATCTGAAGTGACAGCTGATAGGACTTTAGTGCTCATGTTGAACATCCAGGACCAGTCTTATCCTTTACCCCATCCCTAAAATAATACGACTTGATAAGGTGGTAAAGGACATGACTCTTGGACTTGTTTTTGAGGGGCGTTAGAGAAGAAATGGAATATTTATTTTTGAGACGGTTTCACTGTGTAGCCCAGGCTCTCCTTGGATCACTATGTAGCCCAGGCTGGACTCCAATTTAAGATCTTGCTTCAGCCTCCTCATGTTGGATTAAGAAGTAACTACACTGTCCCTGGCTTAAGAAATTGAGAATGACACCCCCCCCCCCCACCCCCCATCTGGGAGTTGAACCTGTGGCCTCACACATGCTAGGTAAACACTCTTACACTGAGCTCCAGCCCCAGCCCCAGCCCTATTTCCAATTTTTATTTTGAGAAACGGTCTTTCTTGATGGTCTATAATGACCTTGCATTTTAGATTATTCTGCTTCAGTCTCTCCTGTAGGTGGGATTACAGCCTACACAACCAGGGCTGGGTAGCCCAGGCTGGCTTCAGATTTACTATTTAGCTAAGGTTAGTCTAAAACTTTTTTTTTTTTTTTAAATTTTGATTTTTCCAGATATGGTTTCTCTGTATAGCTTTGGAGCCTGCCCTGGATCTCGCTCTGTAGACCAGGCTGGCCTCGAACTCACAGAGACCCGCCTGGCTCTGCCTTCCAAGTGCTGGGATTAAAGGTGTGTGTCACCACTGGCCGGCCAGGCAAGCACTCTTATCAACTGAACTACATCTGTAGTTCATGAATGAATCTGTATGAATTTCAGTTTCACCATCTAGGTTTTGTCAAGGTTAGATGAGTTTGGACATGAGGGTACACTTTCTGGAAGAGGCAGTCAAGCTTATGTAGCAAGTATCTTAACAGGTCTTATTAATAAAAACAAACCTGGAGTCAGGTATTGGAGTGAAAGCTGAATGATTAGAGAAGCAGAACAAGCCACAGCCACCTCACCTTGCCAATTCCTTAACTGATCCTGTTTCCTCAGACTGGAAGCTTCTGAGTCCTCATCCAAATGGATCTCAGCTGAACTGCTGCTCGAAGCCTAGAGCCTTAACCAGGCCAAAAGCTTAACCAGGTCTAATTCCTGGTCCTCATGCCTTAAATACCTTTCTGCTTCCTGCCATCACTTCCTGGGATTAAAGGCTCTTGTTACCACGCCTAGCTGTTTCCAGTGTGGCCTTGAACTCGTAGAGATCCAGACGGATCTCTGCCTCTGGAATGCTAGGATTAAAGGCATGTGTGCCACCATTTTCTGGCCTCTGTATCTAGTGGCTGCTCTGTTCTCTGACCCCAGATAAGTTTATTAGGGTTCACAATATTTTGGGGAACACAATATCACCACAAGCTTATGTTGTTTTTTGTGTTTATTTGCCTATTTATTTAGACGGGGTCTCTATGTAGTCCTGGCTTGGAATTCACTCTGTAGACCAGGCTGGCCCTGAACTCACAGAGATCCTTCTGCCCCTGCTTCCCAAGTGCTGGGATTAAAGACATGTGCCGCCATGCCTGACTTTATGTTGTTTTCAGATGTTTGAGCAGAAAAAGACAAGGCCTCTTGGAATGAAGGCTTCCTTTGATAAGAGAGACAGTAACCCTCGGGAGGAAAGTGTGTGAGAACTCTTTGCTTTCTACCTTTGGGTACATGAATTGCTCCATCCTGGGCTCCCTCTGCTAGCTCTGCTCTTCTTTAGCATTCTTTCCTGCATGGGCTGTCTCTGTTTTTGTACTTACAGTTCTCTCAGTTTCCCCCAGCAGGCGGCCCAGTGTTCTCCCCGTTCCCTGTCAGTCTTGACTAAATGGCATGTTCTCAGGAGCATTGCTAGCCTACCTGCTTACGTGAGGTTGCCTCTCACATGTTTCTCCCTGGGGGTTTTTGATGCATGGTCCTACTATGTAGCCCTAGCCGGCCTGGAACTTGCTACATAGACCAGGCTTGGCCTCAAACTCAGAGATCTGTCTTCCTCTCTGTCTTCTAGAAAGTGTACCCTCATGTCCAAACTCATCTAACCTTGACAAAACCGAGATGGTGAAACTGAAATTCATACAGATTCATTCATGAACTCCAGATGTAGTTCGGTGCTGGAGTCAGAGGTGTGCATGGGTGTTGCCTGGCCCCGCTTTGTTTTTCTCCGTAGCTTAACCACCACATTGCATACTATATACTTAGCTTTTCTCCCTCCTCTAGTGTACAGACTCCATGAAGACAGAGCAGAGCTTAGTTCTTTTAATCCCATTATGTCCCTAGAACTAGCTCTGTAGACCAGGCTGGCCTCAAACTCACAGAGATCTGCCTGCCTCTGCCTCCCAAGTGCTGGGATTGAAGGTGTGCGCCACCACCGCCCAGCTTACTTCTCTTCTTTTGGAGGTTATAATTATAATTTTCCCTTCCCTTCTCCCTCCAAATTCTTCCATGTATACCTCTTTGCTGTCTTTCAAATTCATGGCCCCTTTTTTCATTAATTGTTGTTACATACATATATGTTTATGCATATACATATATATTTCTAAATATGATCTGCTCAGACTATGGTATTCTGTATATATGTTTTTAGGGTTGACCATTTGGTATTGGACAACGGATTGATTGGTATGTTCTTCCTTGGGGAGACTATTTCTCTCACTCTCTGCACTCCTTGGTTGCTTGTAGTTCTTTGTGTAGGGTTGAGGCCTCCTGGGTTGCTGCTGTTGTCCTTGTTCAGCTCCTAGTTAGGTAGTAGTCATGTTGGTGAGACTTGATGGGTGTAGGTTCTGATGTTACTAGGAGACAGACCCAGTCTCACGGCTGCCCGTCTTCTGCCATGGTCTCTGAGCCTTAGATGTAGGAGCTGTTTTGTAGATGTAGCCGTTGGGAATGAGTTTCACAACTTTGCATTTGGATTGGTTGGTGTGGTTTTCTGTAGTTGTCTCCATCTGTTGTAGAGAGAAATTTCCTTGGTGAGGGGAGCACTCTGTAAGTTTATTCTCTGAATGAAGGAATTCACATGAGTTCTTTCTGGAAGGCTATTCTAGAATCTCTCATCTTCAAAACTTTCTTTCAGATTACTTGTCCTTTTATTCTCATCTGAGTTTGTCATTTCTTGGTCTAAGAGTTTACAAAAGCTTTCTGTTTTGCCATTGAAACTAACCTTGGTTTTGATTTAACTGGGGTTAAGAAAGGTCTGTCCATGAATGGAATAGAAACATGGTCTGGCTGCTGCTTCTCCCTGCCCCCCCTCAACTTTACTTCCGCTTAATTGTTATATTTGGGGAATGCATGAGGATGGTGTCACCTAAGCCAGTGTGTTTCTCTCCACAGTGACAGCTCGTTTCTTCATGAAGGTAGCATTAGAACAACTTGGTGGGACACCTGTAACCCCTGCACTGGAGAGGCTGGAGGCTGAGGCGCAGGAAATGCCTGAGTTTGGGACCCCTTATCTACATAGCCAACAGGGCTACATAGCAAGATCCTGCCTCAAATACCCAAAAAGAGAAAAAGATTTGTGGTGGACGCTGTAGGCTCTTCCAGTTAAGCTGGTGAAAGTAGCAGGCAGCAGAGGACTTGACTTGTGTAACCCACTCAGCTTCTGAAGTGTGGAGTGACGGTCCACTAGAATGCCAGCCCCTAGCTGGTTATTTCCCAGTGTTCTATTCAAGTTGCTAGTTTTGTTCTTTGAACATAACTCTTGGAGAAAGGCAGCCTAAGAATATTGAAGGTGCTCAGGTGTATGTGACCTGTTTTTTTTTTTTTTTTTTTTTTTCCCCAATATGGGGTTTCTCAGCTAGGTGGTAGTGGCTCATGCCTTTAATTCCAGTACTCAGGAGGCAGAGGCAGACTCTACCTTTAAGGGAGAAGGTCTTGGGAACCTGATAAATTTCAGGGACTTTCTGAAATTTGTGAGCTCTTTATTTTCTGAGGGTTTTTGTTTTGTCTTTCCAGACAGGGTTTCTCTGTGTAGTCCTGGCTGTCCTGAAACTCACTCTGTAGACCAGGCTGGCTTCAAACCCAGAGATCTGCCTGTCTCTGCCTTCCAAGTGCTGGGATTAAAGGTGTGCAATATACCACCTGGCTACCTGGCCTTGTAGCCTTACGTTGATAGATGTTTTGCCTGATTGTGTCTGTATACCCATGCATGCAGTGTCCATGGAGACCAGAAGAGAGGGCATGGAATCCCCAGAACTGGTTGTTAGTTCCATGTGAGTGCTGGGAATTGAACCCGGGTCCTCTGGAAGAGCAGCCAGTGCTCTTAACATCTGAGCCATCTCTCCACCTCTGTGTCCTGGTCTTTAAAGAGCTGTGCCCTGTCTGGTTCTAAGAGCTCTGATTCTGAACCCCATGTTGTGCATGGGCCTTCTATTAAGATCAATTCAGGTGAGTCTATTTGATGGGTAATAGGGATTTATTAAGATATAAATTGAGGAAATACATTCACAAATAAGAACGGAGTAGACAGTTGAAGTCGTTCTCAAATCCACCTTGCAGGCAGGAGCAGAGAGAAGGGGCATGTGACCTTTCTCCCTCTCCTTTTAAGATGTCACATACAACATCAGGAAGCACCGCCTCCTTCGGGCCCTATAGCCCATGGTCATGGGTGGAACAAATCCCACTACAGCCCTTAGTGCATGTTTGCAGGCCATCTTAGGGTTTCTGTTGCTGTGAAGAGACACCGGGACCAAGGCAGCCCTTATGAAGGAAAACATTGAATTGGGGCTGGCTTACAGTTTCAGAGGTTTAGTGCATTATCGTCATGGCAGGGAGCATGGTGGCATGCAGGCAGACGTGGTGTTGGAGAGGGAGCTGAGAGTTCTACATCTGGATCCCCCAGGCAGCAGGAAGAGACTGAGACTCACTAGGCCTGGCTTGAGCTTCTGAGACCTCAGAGCCTACCCCCTAGTGACACACTTCCTCCAACAAAGCCACACCTACTCTAGCAAGGCAGCATCTCCTAATAATGCCACTACCTATGAGCCTATTGGGGCCATTTTTTTTCTTTTCTTTCTTTTTTTTTTGGTTTTTCGAGACAGGTTTTCTCTGTGTAGTTTTGGTCCCTGTCCTGGATCTCACTCTGTAGACCAGGCTGGCCTCCAACTCACAGAGATCCACCTGGCTCTGCCTCCTGAGTGCTGGGGTTAAAGGCGTGCGCCACCACCGCCCAGCTGGGGCCATTTTCTTTCAAAACCACCACACAAGGATAAGCTCACTGCCTTAGAGAATTTTCTTAGAATTTGGTGCTTCTTACCTTTGCTGCAGGGGAAAGCCACCTACAGTATCTTGATTTTTATTTCCTTCTTTTTATAGATCAGCTCAGAGTAAACTAGTCTAGCCCTCCTAGTTTCCAGGTTACCGGCTGTCTGTAATCACAGGGAGCGAGGGGAGAGGAGAGGCATGCAGGAGTGCAGTCCACAACCAGCCTCAGTTATCTTTTCTCTTTGTCGTCATCTGCTCCCCCATACTCGCCTTGTGTGTGTGTGTGTGTGTGGGGGGGGGGCGGCGCTGTACTGTGTGTGGGGTCCAGTTCCCAGTTCCCCTTGAATTCAAGATCCCTTTTGCCTCACCTTCTCTAGTGCTGGGATTGTAGGAATGTGCCCACAAGCTCAGCTTCTCTCACCTTCTGACTGAAGTAGGAAATGGTCCATGGAGTGGGTGATTGTCTGCTTTTCCCCCTTTCTTGCTCTTCTTGTTCTCACTGAAAGGTCATTGGTTGATTTCCTAGGCCCAGAGGATGAAGATACTGAAAAAGGCAGACTTAGGATAACAAGTCTTATGTGAGAGTTTTTTCTCATATGATATATTCTGACACAAATTTTAGGTTGGTTCCTTGCGGAGCATGGTGGCACACACTTTTAATTCTCAGCACTTAGAATGGAAAGGCAGGTGAAACTCAGTTTCTGGCCAGCCTGGTCTACATAGTGAGACCCTGTTTCAAATAGCAACAACAATAAATTTCAGGGTTGGGGCCTGCTAATGTTTGTGGGAACCTGCTGAAGGTGTTGGCACAGCACTGAGCTCTTTTCTCTCCCCTTCAAAACAAGGTCTAGCCTAGGCTGTCAGCACCTCCCCTATGTAGTGGAGGATGATCTTCCACTTCTCTCCTGCCTTCACCTTCCAGGTGCTAGGGTTACTGGCATGCACATGCTCTGCCTCACCCATTTTGTGCTAGACTCTTAACTCCAGTTCACCTAGAAGGAAACAGGTTTAGACGACAAAGGCAAGTTGCCCCAAACCACATAGTTTTGAAGTGGTGGCAGGGGTTATATTTGAACCTAGGTGTGCTTTGCTCTGTTTTGGTATTTACTGAAAAGGTGAGGAGAAGGCCCATAGGTAGGCAGAAATCAGAAAGGAAGATAAACAAGAAGTAAAATAGAGAAAACAAAATCCTAACCCAAGGGCAAATAAGAGACCAAAGAGTTCAAGAAGTTGATGAATCTAGCTAATGGGATAATAGTATAATTCATTTGGAGTCTGGAGAGGTGGGTGTCTGTTCTTAACCTTGATTTCCTCCTTGGCTCCTGGCCCTGATAGCTCGTGATTGCTGTTTGGAGAGTCTCTGAGAGCCAGAGCCTGAGAAGATAAGAGGAGGGCTGCCGTGGGGAATGCAGCACTGAGAGATGAGCAGATCCCACTGGACCTAGCCTAATGGAGCATGTCTGTTTCCGTTTTTGCTCAGCAGTCTCTGCGTGTGTAGAGTGTCACTCTTGGCAGCTGGAGAGGACAGTGGTGGCCACTGAGCTTTAGGTTCCTGTGAGGCTAAAAAGAAATAATACCACTCCCCACTGTGATCTTACTCAGTAGTCCACGCTGGCCTCCTGTTGTGTGGCATTATTCCTGGGGAGTTAGGAACAAACGTCTCCTTACCCCAGATAGGGAACCTACGACAAACCAAAATATACTACCAGAGTCTAACTCGGTACATCGAGTTTATTGGGGTTATAAGTATTCACAACTCAGAAGCAGGTGTGTCACTGAAAGTTCATTGTCGAATGCTCACAAAAGCTGCCACTCCAGAGCTCTGCAGGACATGTAGGCAGCTCCACAGTACAGCCATCTGTACTGTCTATACTCTTTATATAACCTTGGGGAATGGAGAAGGTCTTGGGAACTTGGTAAGTTTCAGGGACTTCCTGAAACTTGTGAGCTCTTTATTTCCTGAGGTTTTCGGTGTTTCCCCCCCACCCCCCTCTTTTTTGGTCTTTTGAGACAGGATTTCTCTGGGTAGGCTGTCCTGGAACTGATCATCCTGGCTTGGAACTCAAAGTTCTGCCTGCCTTTGCCTCCCAAGTGCTGGGATAAAAGGCATGCACCACTACTGCCTGGCTAGTTTTTTTTAAAATGTACTTAAAAAAAAAAAGTTGAGGCCAGGCTGGTGGCGCACGCCTTTAATCCTAGCATTCAGGAGGCAGAGCCAGGCGGATCTCTGTGAGTTCGAGGCCAGCCTGGTCTACAGAGTGAGATCCAAGACAGGCACCAAAACTATACAGAGAAACCCTGTCAAAAAAAAGTTGAGCCTTTAATGCCTGCACTGGGAGGCAGAGGCAGGTGGATCTCTGAGAAAGCCAGCCTGGTCTACAGAGCGAGTTCCAGGACAGTCAGGGATATGTAGAGAGATTCTGTTAAAAAAAAAATTTTTTTTTTTTGGGAGAGAGAGAGAGAGGAAGGGAGAGAGAGTGTGTGTGTGTGTGTGTGTGTGTGAGAGAGAGAGAGAGAGTGGGAGAGTGTGTGTGTGTGTGTGTGTGTGTGTGTGTGTGTGAGAGTGTGTGGATTTGTGCCCTTGTGTAGAGGTCAGAAGCAGGTGTCAGATTCTCTAAGAACTGGAATTACAGGCAGTTGTGAGCCTGTGTCTGTTTTTTCTTTTTTTTTTTTTTTTCTTTTTTAATCTAGGCTATAGATAGTAAATTCAGGTCCTAATGCTTGTATGCATTTACCTACCAAGTCAGCTCCCGACCTGAATTGTGGTATTTTTTACTGTTTATATGAAGTTTTCTTCTGTAGGAGCATATGATTTACTCATGAAAAACAAAGCTTTTGTTATTTTGCTATCATTCCGTAGCACGGAAGCATCAAATTAGCATGTCTTGGTATTTTGTGTAGAGATTGGGGTGCAGGGTCCCATGTTATAAGCTGGCCTGATTTCTGTCCCTGGAACCTACATGGTGAAAGAAGAAACCTGATTTCCACAAGTTGTCCTCTGACTTCTACTCATGCACATGGTGTACTCACACCCTCTAAAATAAAAATGTAAAAAAAAAAAAAAAAAAAAAAAGAGGGCTGGAGAGATGGCTCAGAGGTTAAGAACACTGCTTGTTCTTCCAAAGGTCCTGAGTTCAATTCCCAGCAACCACATGGTGGCTCACAACCATCTGTAATGAGATCTGGTGCCCTCTTCTGGCCTGCAGGGATACATGCAGGCAGAACACTGTATATATAATAAATAAATAAATCTTTAAAAAAAGAAAAAATTAAAATTACTCACTTGAATTTCATTAAAAATCATTAAATGAGGTCCAGCAAGATGACTCAGCACTTACCATCAAGCCTGACAAGCTGAATTCAGTCCCCAGGATCCACAGGGAAAAAGGAAAGAATCACCTCTGAAAAGTTATCCTCTGACTGCCACACTAATGCCATGGCATGCACATATGCATGCGTGTCAGTCTGTCCGTCTGTCCGTCTGTGTGTGTGTGTATGTGCGCATGCACATATGAGTAGCCAGCAATCTCTCGATCCAGAAGTAGTGAGTGACATTAGAAATGGTCAGTCATACAGGGTTGTTTGTGTATGTGTCTAACAGATAAACTCAGAGCCGGGCAATATTGGCACACTTTTAATCCCAGCACTCTCAAAGGTAGTGTATTAGCCTTAGGACAGTTTGTCTCCACTGTCACATGGCCACTGTGTTTCACAGGATCTGAGAAATGAGGACATGCTTTTACAAGGCATGCTGTCGTGCCTGTAATCTGAGCACTTGGGAGGCTGAATCATGATGTTCCCAGGACTCCATGCTAACCCGGGGGCCAGGTGCTGGGGCTTTGCTAGGCTCTCCAGGATCAGAAGAAGTTGAGGTAGGGGGTGTTGTTGTGGGTAGGTGGGTAGGAAGAAATGGGGCTTGAAGAGAGAAAGGTTGAACATGCCCAGATGCTGGGGTTCACACCTTTTTCTTGGTTGAGCATGTCATTGTGGTGAGTCAGAGAATAATAAACCCTGAGCTCTGCTGGGAACCTTAGTTCTGTGCATTTTCATGAACAGTAGCCCATGCAGTCTCAGCACCACTGTGACAGGGATAAGTAGTATTCCAGCTAGCCTTGCGGGTGAGGGCTGACAGAAACCCTGTGCTCTGATCTGTGCTGTTCCCTGTGAGACCCTATGTGACTTTAGTGTGGCCCTCAGGTTTGTACACCATCAGTGTGGTGTTACTTTCCAAACACAAAAGCCAAAACTGGCACAGGTTCTGTCGTGTCCTTGCCACTCTTGGACTTCTGAGTTATGAAATTGAAATTATGCTACTGGGAGCAGGGCTGGGGAGGTGGCTCAGTTGCTTGAGTGTTTATGTAGCATGCAAATAAGGGCCTGGGTTTGATTCCCAGCACCACATACCTGTAATTCCAGCACTCTGGATGTAGAAGCAGGAGGATCAGGAATTCAAGGTCATCCTTGGCTATTTAGGGAGTTTAAGGGCAGCCTGGGCTACATGAGATCATGTTTCAAACAAATAAGATCAAAGCACTACTACTGGAGGGATCACTGCTGTGGGGTGGTGGTGGTGGTGGTGGTGGTAGTAGTAGTAGTAGTAGTAGTAGTAGTAGTAGTAGTGGTGTACGCCTTTGATCCCAGCACTAGGGAGGCAGAGGCAGGCGGATCTCTGGGAGTTCAAGGCCAGCCTGTTGTACACAATGAGTTCCAGGACAATCAGGAATACACACACACACACACACACACACACACAGAAACCCTGACTTGAGAGATGGCTCAGAGGTTAAGAGCATTGGCTGCTCTTCCAGAGGTCCTGAGTTCAATTCCCAGCAACCACATGGTGGCTCACAACCATCTGTAATGAGATCTGGTGCCTTCTTCTGGCCTGCAGGCACACATGCAGGCAGAACATTGTATATAAAATAAGTAGATAAATCTTAAAAAAAAAAGAAAGAAAAAGTCACCTTTAATATATAGCAGGCATTTGGTCAGTGGTCAGTGTCTCCTTTGCTGCCCTTTATTTATTTTTCACACTTAGGGCTAAGACAGATTTCCCTTTAAGTGTTTTTTGTTTTTAATATTTTGGCAGCAATTAGCAGTGAAAATCACTGTTTCTCTGATTGCCAGGTGGTGGTGTTCCAGTGTACGATACAGCCATTGTTGTCAGAATAAAGACAGAAAGACGTGTGAAATATGTCACATTTACACAGCAGTGCTGGTGAGCAAGTTGGTGTGATGTCACTGCAGACAGATAAGTGACATGAGTGCAGAAGGCTTCCTGGGGTCTTCGAGTCAGGAACAGGGTAGCCATACCGAAGCACACTGCAAGGACACAGAGAGACACCAGTCATATGGGCACCAGGAGTCAGTGAGAACGGGAAGGGCTTAAAGTACTGTCAATTGACAGTTTATAATTAATTGTGCGTATTTTTTTGGAGCGTAGGATGAAATAATAATTTATGAACAGTGTGGTATAATCAAGGTAATTAACATATTCATTGTGCCAAATATTTATTTTTGTGGTGAGAGCATGTGCAGTTCACTGTTTTAGTATTTCTGGAATGTAAGTACTCAGTTTACAGCAGCATCATGTCTCTATTCTTCCCATTTTACAACTTCACAATGGTCATTCTTTCTGCCTTTTTTCCCTTTACCCTGGCTAAGGACTGAACCAGTGTCTTGTGCATGTCAAACAAACCCTCTTTCACTGAATTATATCACAAACCTTCCTTAAAAATTTTAAAATTGCACTTATTTTGTGTATGGGTATAGGTGTGGATGTGTGCATGGCATGGAGCATGTATAGAAGTCAAAGAACATCTTGTGGGAGTCAATTCTTTCCTTCCATACTGTAGATCCCAGGGATTTGGATTCGGGTCATCAGCCTTGGTGGCAAACACCCGTATTTGCTGAGCCGTCTTGCCGTCCCCCGGCCCTGTGTTTTAAAGGCTGCTATTCATTGTTATATATTTTCTTTATCCACTTACCTGTTGATGGGCACTTAGGTTGACTGTATAACGGTTATTGTGGATGCTGCTGCTGTGAACATGGACATGTTTTCCTCACTGCACAGCTTTCCAGTTTGGGGGTAGATAGATACAGAGTAGATTGGTAATTCTCCTATTAGGGTGTGTGGATTAAACCCAGGGCCCTCTACATGCTGACCATGTGCTCTAGCACTGTTCCACCCTCCCCCTGAGGTTTTAGTTATTAGAAGCCTCTGAAGCCAGATGTGGTGGTGTGTCCCCTAAACCCAGCACTCCGAAAGCCAGAGCAGGAGGATCATTACAAGTTCAAGGTCACCAAGAGTTCCCTCAAAAAGCACACATAAACTCCATACAATAAGCAATAAGGTGCTGTGGTTTTCCATAATGGCTGTACTCACTGAGGGACACTTGAACTACACCTGGTTTTTTTTTTTTTTTTTTTTTTTTTTTTTTTTTTAAGATTTATTTATTTATTATGTATACAGTGTTCTGCCTGCATGTATGCCTGCATGCCAGAAGAGGGCACCAGATCTCATTACAGATGGTTGTGAGCCACCATGTGGTTGCTGGGAATTGAACTTAGAACCTTTGGAAGAACAGCCAGTGCTTTTAACCGCTGAGCCATCTCTCCAGCCCCTTATTTTAAACTTTTTTTAATAATTAATTTTTATTTTGTGTGCATTGGTGTCAGTTTCCCTGGCACTAGTTACAAACAGTTGTGAGCTGCCATGTGGGTGCTAGGAATTGAACCTGAGTCCTCTGGAAGAGCAGCCAGTGCTCTTCAGGGCTGAGAGTATCTAGTACTCTTGATGCCTAGGCTTTGCCATGACAGTTATTGGGAACTTTTTTTTTTTTTTTTTTTTGAAACAGGGTCGTGCTGGCCTTAAACTCACAGAGCTCTTCCTCCCTCTGCCTCCTGAGTGCTGGGATTAAAGGTGTGCACTACCATGCCAGCCTTACCTTTACTTTACAAGATGCCAGACCAAGACCATGGAAAAATGGATTTGGGAAGTCATTTTTTTTTTTTAAATAATTTATTTTATCTTATGTGCCTTGGCGTTTTGCCTGCATGCATGTCTGTGTGAGGGTGGCAGATCTTGGAGTTACAGACAGTGGTGAGCTGCCATGTGGGTGCTGGGAATTGAACCCAGATCCTCTGGAAGAGCAGTCAGTGCTCTTAACCGCTGAGCCATCTCTCCAGCCCCTGGAAGTCATTTTTGATGTTATAGTTGTTGTTATTGGTGGTGGTGATCGTGTTCTTTCTTACTTGGGAAGTAGTTTTTAATTTTAAGCTTTATTTGTTTTAAAGATGTGTGGTTGTTTTTTTTTGTTGTTTGTTTTTGTTTTTTCAAGACAGGATTTCTGTGTAATAGCTCTGACTGTCCTGGAACTCACTTTGTAGACCAGGCTGGCCTTGAACTCAGAGATCTGCCTCTGCCTCTGAAGAGTGCTAGGATTAAAGGTGTGTGCTACCACTGCCTGGCAAGATTTTTTTAAAAAAAATATTTTATTTATTTATTATGTATACAGTGTTTTCTGCCTGCATGTATCCCTGCAGGCCAGAAGAGGGTACCAGCTCTCATTACAGATGGTTGTGAGCCACCATGTGGTTGCTGGGAATTGAACTCAGGACCTCTGGAAGAACAGCAGTCAGTGCTCTTAACCTCTGAGCCATTTCTCCAGTCCCAACCTGGCAAGATTTTAAAAATCTTAAAAAAACAAATAAAAGCCTTTGCTATTTGCGTGCCTTTCATCTTTCCTCAATTTGAAGATGTTGAGAAACTGGTAGTGAGCTAATTGAAGCCCAAGAGTAGCCGGTGTAGCTACCTGGAGGCCAGGGTGGTCTGCATAATGAGTCTAGGACAGCCAGGGCTACACAGGGAGTCCCAATCTAAAAACAAAACAAAAACTCAAGGTTTTTTTTTTTGTGTGTGTGTGTGTTTGTTTTTGAGACAGGGTTTCTCTGTGTAACAGCTCTGGCTGTCCTGGAACTGCTCTGTAAGATGGGCTGGCCTTGAACTCACAGAGATCCTCCTGCCTCCGGAATGCTGGGATTAGAGACATTTGTCGTCACCGCCCTGCAAGAGTTTTG
The DNA here is from genome assembly GCA_902168425.1 of Peromyscus attwateri. Lineage (NCBI taxonomy): Eukaryota > Metazoa > Chordata > Mammalia > Rodentia > Cricetidae > Peromyscus > Peromyscus attwateri. Next base: position 14,393 of record CABHPP010137379.1, read on the forward strand.
AGTTTTGTTTTGTTGTTCTTTTGTTTTGAGACCAGGTCTCACTATGTAGCTTTGGCTGGTCTGGAACTTGCTGTATACATCAGACTGGCTAAGAGCTCACCTCTGCCTCCTGATTGCTGATGTTGAAGGCATACACCACAGTTGGCAAAAAGCTCAGGCAGGTCTTTTCAGTGTGGTCCAGTCCTGGTGAGTCCAAAGGTTAACATTAGTGGCCTCCTTTCTTAGCCAGGACCTTTCAGCCATTGTTTGCCTGCATTCCCAGCCAGGAATGATGGTGTCTGGCAGACAATAGATCATACTTGGAGAGGGAATGGATTTCTCCAACGATTTTGACCTTTAATGCCTTATAGAGAAGTAGTTAACACACCACTTAATCCCACTGGAGCTCCCCAGCTCTGTGGTCATGTAGTCTATGTAAGTGATTTTAAAAGTGAGGCTGAGATTGGGTGAGATTGTGGGCCAAATCCTATTCATCTTCTAGTGGATGCATTTGTAAAAATAGGTGTAGCATTTCTTTGCACCAAGGACCAAATGGAGGAAATAGTCTTAGTTTAACAGAGTAGAAACCGAGGCGATCAAGGCATACTCATCCTCTGTAGCTGTTGCAGTGCCCAGAGAGAACACTTGGCTAGGGCTAGCATGGCTGCAGCTCTGCAGAAGTGGGCACACACGGTGGCCTCTGTTGTCCCGTCTTTATAGATGTTTGCTGAGTGTGTTTCTTCTACTGTTCTAAAACAGCTGTGCTTTATTCTGGTTCTCTTTGTCTCAGTCAGATTCTGAGGAAGATGAACCTGCAAAGAAGAAAACTGTCCTGCAGGTAAGCTCCTCCTCCTCTCCAGATTGTTTCTAGAGAGCTAGGACTTAAAGTGCCCAAGGTGTTCATTTGAGAACTAGCATGTTTGCAGGTGTTGAGGACTGCTCCGTCTGACTGCTTTCCTAGGTAGCTTTGAGTTGGCTGCACCCCTCTTTTTCTCCTTTCTTCCTGGCCTTAGCACAATGGAGTTGACTTTTCTGGAAGGACAGGCAGCGTAGGAACAGGAACTGTAACCTAATTCAGTCCATTAGGTTTCAGGCAGAAGGATTGTAGGGAAGTGTAAGCATGCTGGTCAGTTGATGATACGGAGCATCTGTGTTGTACAATTGCCTGTTCTTCCTGTTGTGTTAACCTGAAGTAGATACTCAGGTAGCACTTACTTCATACTAGGTACCATTCTAAATGCTTTACCTATGTCTAGCCGATTCCTTTTTCACCATAGGGCCTAAATCCTAGGTTATGATCATCCTAGTTTACATGAGAAAACTGAGGGACTGGCCCAGAGTTAGACAGCTAACGTAGGTGGAGCTGGGATTACACCGGTGTCTGGTGTGCTGACTTGAGTCCAGCCCGGCCCTGGAGAGTCCAAGAAACTGTTGTCCTTGGCTGCTTCTCTGTGGTCCAGACCAGCTGAGTGACCTCCCTGCTGTTGGCTGGCTACCACTCATCTCAGCACCTGCACTCTGGTTCAGAGTGTCTTCCAGTTGCCTCTGAACTGTCTGCTTTCATGTTGCTCTTAAATCTTGGGGAAAAGTGATTGTCTTGAAATTCACATGAGCAGTATTGACGCTGTCCCTTCTCTTCACTTTGTTAAGGTGTCACTTCTAGTTTTGGCAGGTCGTAGGACAGAGTCATGTGGAAGTCAAAAAGAGTTGGTGAGGGTGATGTGGGGTGTGTGTTGATAGTGACTGCAGAAGGAAGAGGCACTGAAGAATGGGGCCAGTGATTCCCTTGTCAGATGGCTTCCTGGAGAAGGTAGACTTACTTGAAAGGCATTCCTCAAATGATGGCAGAAAAAGATGAGCACAGAGAGATGACCTGTGAAAGCAGAGTACGAACCTGGCCCTGCAGAGGGATGTAGCCATGATCCCAGATGGTGCTGAGAAGTGGAACACTTGTAAGATGGCCTAGACAGTGCTCTCGACCTGCCACCCCAGCACCTCCTTCTGCTACTGTAAACTTAGAGAGCAGTGAGAAGGGCCCTTCTTCAGCTGAACACCTCTCCTGCCCGGCCTGTTTGCCTCAGAAGTCTTGTTTAACTCGTTCTGGGATTTTCTTGGCTGAGAAGACACCCTAGTGCTCCAGGACAGTGACCTTAGTCCACTCCCTTTTTCCTATTGATACCTCCCTACACTTAGGACAGACTGGCCCTTCAGCAGACAGAAAGCAGAACCCAAGCAATTGATATGGGTAAGAGGAACTCTGGATGGGTGGGGCCAATTAGTGTACAAAGTGATATGCTAAGTGCTTGACTCTGTAGAGGGCTTTCCTTGGGGGGTGTTGGCAGACAGAACTTTTAGCAACAGGTATGAATGTTTCTTGAGCAGAATCTGCACTTGAGGGCTGGAGAGATGGCTCAGAGGTTAAGAACATGGAGGTAACAAAGCCTTGAGGGCTGTGAGGCTCTCAGGAGAAGCACAAACCTGTGATCTTGTTTGTCATTGTTGCTGGTGCATAACGTAAAGTCTCACTTGTCTCTCTTCCCTCTCATTCCAAACCTGGGCTCACTAGGGATCCGGCGAGGGGACTGGTTTGTCTGCCTTGCTCCCCCAACCTAAAAACCTGACTGTGAAAGAGACTAACAGGTTGCTCCTGCCCCATGCCTTCTCCCGGAAACCCTCAGATGTCTCCTCAGATGCTAAGCCCTCTAGACTGGCTTCTAAGACCAAGCCCGCCTCACTTGCTCCTGTTTTGGGCACCACAACTACCACTCCGTCACCCTCTGCCATCAAGGCTGCTGCCAAGAGTGCTGCCCTGCAGGTGACGAAGCAGATCACACAGGAGGATGACGACAGTGATGAGGAAGTTGCTCCTGAGAACTTTTTCTCCCTCCCTGACAAGGCTGAGCCACCTGGAGTTGAGCCATACTCTTACCCTGTCCCCACTGTCCCTGAAGAGCTGCCTCCAGGCACAGAACCAGAGCCAGCTTTCCAGGACGATGCAGCCAATGCCCCCCTTGAGTTTAAGATGGCAGCAGGGTCAAGTGGGGCCCCCTGGATGCCGAAGCCTGGGGATGACTACAGCTACAATCAGTTTTCCACATATGGCGATGCCAATGCCGCTGGTGCTTATTATCAGGTGGGTAAGGACAGAGGGCAGGCCCAAGACTGTTGGAACACGGAGCTAAAGGAGAATTTGAACCAGTGATATGGCCTGTGTGCCACTTTGCTTGATTTTTTTCTTACACCCACTAGGTCTTAAAACACAGCACCTTTATTCTGAACCTTACGGATCTAAGTTGCCCAAGTATTTGGGAGGCTGATAGGTGACTCCCCTGTCAGACTTTGATCACGTCAACTTCCTGTCACTGTGACGGAACCCTGAGGTGTTTGTTAGAGAAGTGTAGTTTATGTGGGCTTGGGTTCTCAGGCTCCAGTCCATGGTTGCTTTGCTCCGTTTCTTTTGGGCCTCTGGGCGTACATCTGCTACATTACTTTTGGGCAGTGTATCACGAGACTGCCTCAGAGGAAGCTAAGAGAAAAGGGGCTAGGATCCCAGTATTCCCGACAGTTTCACACCACTGATCTTCCTTCCTTCCAATAAGCTCCACCTCTTAAAGGTCCCACCACTTCCCAGCAGTACCACAGGCTGGTGACTAAATGGTTTTTTTGTTTTGTTTTGTTTTTTTCCAAGAGGAATGGTCTATAATCTTAGAACTAAGAAATGCCTCTGTGAATGTGGATATTGAGGAACAGAGAAGTTTGGTGTAAGCTTCTGAGTAGCAGTTATTTTCACATAAAGGAGCACACAAACAAAACAGGTCCCCAACAGTCCACCTAGCTAGCCAGCACACAATGCCAAGATGGCCTCTTGTCTTTTATCCTTAACTCAGGTGGTAACTTGTATCTTATCCCATTGGTAGACACTCAGCTTCACAATCTGATTGGCTAAGAGAAAGGGGGCGGTTCAGGGATTATGGACTAACTGCCATTGATAGGAAAAAATAAAATTCTTCACAGTGGATGTTTTCCTTTTCCTCCTTTTTTCTTCATTCTTTTCCTCCTTTCCTGTCCTTTTCAACCTCTCCAGTGCTGTGATTACAGGTGTACACTACCACACCCAGCTTTGCTTTGGATTTTTATGTTCTGCTTTTCTGTGTAATGAATATGAAGCATGTTTTCCATTTAGTTCATTATAAGATGAATGTTCTTGGCTGGGCAGTGGTGGCGCACACCTTTAATCCCAGTACTCTGGAGGCAGAGGCAGGCGGATCTCTGAGTTCGAGGCCAGCCTGGTCTTCAGAACAAGTTGCAGGACAGGCTCCAAAGCTACACAGAAAAACCCTGTTTCAAAAAACAAAACAAAACAAAACAAAAAAAACAAAAAAAACACCAAAACACAAAGAATGCACGCTCTTAGGGGCCTTTCAGGCAAAGGACAGTACAGATAACTTGAGTGTGTTGGTGTACTGAAGCAGAGACGGGGAGTTAGGGCTACATAGTGAGATGCTATCTCGAAAAACAAGTAGTGGCAGCAAGGAAGAAATGATTGCTAGGCACAGGGACCAGGCTTGCCCTTGCCTTCACCTTGTCTTCCTCTAGACTCTGCATCCATGTCATCAAGTACATATTCTTACAAACAGTTTTTATTTTTGAGACAGGGTCTCCCTGTGTAATTCTGGCTGTCCTGGAACTTACTACATAGACCAGGCTGGCCTTGAACTCAGAGATCTGCCTGCCTTTGCCTCCTGAGTTCTTGGATTAAAGGTGTGTGCCACCATGTCCAGCAACAAGTAGCTCATGTACATGGTACACCAGATAGCCAGTCAGTGAAACTGTCCAGTGGGGGCAGGAGGGGGATGGAATGGCCTGATCTGATACCGCTGCCTTTTCCTGCCTGCTCATGGCAGAGCTTGTTGGATCTCAGGAACAGGTCAGGCCTGGCTAAGGCACTGGAGAGGTGAAGTGTGGGTTATCTTGGGAGGGAGCTAAGGGAACAGGGCACAGCAGGAGAGAATGTGCATTCTTTGTCACCCTTCCCTAAACAAGCGCCCCCCTGCCTGGACGGTGTAGATGAGGGAGCTGCAGGGACTGGTGGTGAGCCAGGGGTCCTCAGGAGACTTTGGTGTGGGCATCTCTCCTGCGTTTTCCATGCAGTTTGCTTCGTTTTGTCTCCATTGCGCCTTCAGTTGTATGTTTTCTGTTTCAACTCTAGGATTATTACAGTGGTGGCTACTATCCTGCACCGGACCCGGCTCTGGTCCCTCCCCAGGAAATCGCCCCAGATGCCTCCTTCATTGATGATGAAGCAGTGAGTTAACAAAATGTATTAGTTACTTTTCTGTTGCTATGAGAAAATACCACAACTAAAAGCAACCTATAGAGGGTTTTTTGAAAGGCTTACAGTTCCAAAGAGATGGGAGACTATCATGCTGGAGGGGCATGGAGTCAAGTATCAGACAAGGCAGTAGGGACAGGCAGGACGTTGAGAACTCACATCTCCATTCACACACAGGAAGCAGAGAACAGAGAAAGCTAATTGGAAGTCGGGCAAGGCTGTAAACTCTCACAGCCCACCACCAGTGTTCCAGCAAGCCTGGACCATCTCCGCAATGAATACTACCAACTAGGGACCCTGTTCAAAAGCTGAGCCTATGGGAGACGCAGCCAAAATGACTTTCTATTTTCTGTGCTAGGAATCAAACACAAGGCCTTGTGTATGCTAGACAGCAGTGGATTACTGAGCCCACAAGTGGCTTTTTTTTAAACTTAAGATTTATTTTATTTTCAGTTTTTTATATATGTATGTATGTTTGTGAATCTGTGTCAGGGTATATGTACATAAGTGCCGGTAGCTACAGAGACCAGAGGAGTCAGCACTCCCTGGAGCTGAGTATAGGCAGTTGTGAGCTGATGTGGGTGCTAGGAACTAAATTCAGGTCCTCTCAAGAGCAGTACTCACTTTTAGCAGAGACATCTCTCCAGCCCCACAAATGACCATTGTTGACACCAGATTTCAAATCTGAAGCTAAAGGAAAACTTTCATTGTTTAGGTTTTGTTTTTGTTTTATTTATTTATTTGTTTGTTTGAGACAGGGTGTTACTATGTAGCCAGCCTGATTTTGAACTTGCAGGCTTCTTCTCAGTCTTCTGACTGCTGAGATTATAGGGAGTTTATTGTTACTGTTTTATGTATGTATGTATGTATGTATGTATGTTTGTTTGTTTTGAGACAGGGTTTCTCTGTGTAGCCTTGGTTGTCCTAGAACTAGCTCTGGGGCTGGAGAGATGGCTGAGCTTTTAAGAGCACTGGCTGCTCTTGCAGAGGTCCTGAGATCAATTCCCAGCACCCACACGGTGGCTCACAAACATTTGAAGTGGGATCTGAGACCCTCTTCTGGCATAAAGTTATACTACAGATAGAGTACTCATGTACATGCAATAAATAAATAAATCTTCAAACAAACAAACAAAAAACTCGCTCTGTAGACCAGGCTGGCCTTGAACTCACAGAGATCTGCCAGGGCGTGCATCACCATGACCAGTGAGAGTTGTGTCTTTCCCCGTCGTGTCCCCCCCCCCCCCCAGACAGGGTTTCTCTGTGTAGCTCTGCGCCTGTCCTGGAACTCACTCTGTAGACCAGGTTGGCCTCGAACTCACAGAGATCCACCTGCCTCTGTCTCCCGAGTGCTGGGATTAAAGGCGTTCGCCACCACTGCCCGGCGAGAGTTTATTTTTAATTAAAAAGAATTTTATTGCTTCTAAATTTTTGTTGTTGTACATATCCATGTGTAGGCATGTTGTCTTAGTGTTTCTGTTGTTACGATAGAACACCATGACAAAAAGAAAGACTTGGGAAGGAAAGGGTTTGTTTCATCTTTCCGGATTGTAGTCTGTCGTCTAGGGAAGATAGGGCAGGAACTCAAGGGCAGGAGCCTGAAGGCTGGAACTGATACAGTGGCCATAGAAAAACACTGCTTACTGGCTTGTTCCTTATGGCTTGCTTAGCCTGCCTTCTTATAGCACCCAGGACCACCAGCCCATAGGTGGCACCACCCACAGTGAACTGGGCCGTTTCACATCAGTCATCGAGAAAGTGCACTCCAGGCTTGCTCACAGCCCAGTCTGCTGGGGATATTGTCTCAATTGAGGTTTCTTTTTCCAGAATGGCTCTAGCTTGTCTTAAGTTGACATAAACTAGCCAGCACACACATGCATGTCACAGCTGTCAGAGGACAACCTGCAGGAGCTGATTTTCTCCTTCTACCATGTGGGTTCCAGGGATTGAACACAGGTCGGGCCAGCTTGCTGCCCCAGGAAATTTATTTTTAGCTTTATCAATTATGATTATGTTTGGCAACATGTGAGTGAGAAATTAAGTAACAGTAGTTTGAGGCTGGGTGGTGGTGGCGCACACCTTTAATCCCAGCACTTGGGAGGCAGAGGCAGGCAGATCTCCGTGAGTTCAAGGCCAGCCTGGTCTGCAGAACTAGTTCCGGGACAGCCAGGAATACACATGAAACCCTGCCTCAAAACAAAGAATGGAAAAACAACAATAGTTTGTGTAATGGCCATTAGGTTTTTCCTTATGAAAGAAGGTTTGGGGTAGGCAGGCCAGGGCTGGAGTTGCAGCTGCACAAAGAAAGTGGTTAGAGATCTGGTTTCTTCTGAACTGTGCTGCTGTCTCTAGACTGGGGCTTTGAATCTCTCAGCAGCAGCCGGAATGCCTGCCATCACATCTGCATGGCAGCCAGCAGGCTGGAGAAAGAAAAGGAAGGACTTCTAAAACCCCCTAGGGTACTTGCCCTCAGGACTTATGACTAGGTAAGGGTCTGTTTTCATGGCCAGATCTAGTTCCAGTGGGGCCCATGAAATAAGTTTTTTTTTTTGGTTGTTGTTGTTTTTTTTTTTTAACAATTTTTTTTAAAGATTCATTTATTATGTATACAGTATTCTGCCTGCATGCCAGAAGAGGGCGCCAGATCTCACTACAGATGGTTGTGAGCCACCATGTGGTTGCTGGGAATTGAACTCAGGACCTCTGGAAGAACAGCCAGTGCTCTTAACCTCTGAGCCATCTCTCCAGCCCATGAAATAAGGTTTTAGTTGAGTGATAATCTGGCCAAATTATTGGTTCATTGACACCAAAGAAGGGGAGAATGGGTTTCGAGAGACACCCGGCAGCTGTGATCAGTAACCCTGGGTTCAACTTGACTGACAGACAAAATGAAGCCTGTCCTGTGTGTGGCCTTCAGCCCAAGATGGAGATCTCTCCCATTGCAGGGGAGATGCAGCTTATTACAAGAGGTGGAGGTTCTTAGGAAAAATAACGCTGTTCACTTTCCCCAGAAAGGTGTCTGTCTGTCCTTTGCTAACCTGTGTTCTGATTGGTAGTCTGTGTATTCACTCCCTTGAGTATTGCCTTCTAGGCAAGTTCAGTGGTTGAGTCCTTCAGTTTCTCATCTTTGGAAGCAGCAGACATGCACTCATTAGCCACACTCAGTTTCTTGTAGTTAACGTGAGCATTGGCGTTCACCAGTGGTCAGAGCAGGTCCTGAGGCTTGCTGGGATTTACTTCTGTTGCAGGTGGTCTGGGTTTTCCCTCCTTCCCTCTTTCTTTCTCTTTCCCTTCCTCCCTATCCCCTCCCCCACACACATTGGGGTTCTGGTCTCAAAGTCATGGCAATCCTCCTGCCTTGTTGGTATTATAGGTATGGACTACATGACCATGTGGTTGTTGTCCTGCCCTGCCCTGCCCTGCCCCTCTCCTCTCCTTCTCTCCCCTCCCCTCAGTAATCTTTGTTAACCTTTCCCTCCTTCCCTTTCTTCTTCCCTCCCTCTCTTCCAGAGGACAAAAGAACAGGAGTATTAAAGAGAGTTCTTTGGCCGTTTGAGGTTCCATCACTCTCCATCCCCATTCTCTTTGTCCGTGGGTTCTTGGGGTGGAATCTGATGATGGATGACACCAATCCAGTGAGAAGGGAAGGTGTGGGAAGAGAACTGCTGGCCTGTCCGCTTTTGTTTAGTGGCTGACCTTGAACTTCCTGTGTCCACCTCCAGAACGCTGGGCTTGCACTGTGTGCCATTAGAGCCAGGTTATGCAGTGCTGGGAGATGGACCCAGGGCTCAGTGCACACTGTGTGCGTGCTCTAGTGAAGCACTCCCCCAGTCCTGAAGGAGAACTGATTTCAGAGGAGACATCTGCAGATTTTATTTCTGATTCAGGGTCTTGCTAGGAGTCTTTAAACTCCTGGACTCAGGGCTGATGAGATGATGACTTAGTGGGTCAAGGGGTCTGCTCCCCAGCCGCATGGCTTGAGTTTACTCCCGTGGTGGAAGAAGGGAAGGGATTCCCACAGGTTGTCCTCTGACTTCACATGCAACAACAAAATAAAAATAGGAAAAAATAATCCCTGCCTCTGCCTCCCAAGTAGTTGGGACTACAGATGTCTGTCATCACACTCAGCTTACCCTCGGTTCCTTGAAAACAGCAGCACACACACACACACACACACACACACACACACACACACACACACTTGATTTTACTTTTTTTTTTTTTTTTTTTTTCGAGACAGGGTTTCTCTGTGTAGCTTTGCGCCTTTCCTGGAACTCACTCTGTAGTCCAGGCTGGCCTCGAACTCACAAAGATCCGCCTGCCTCTGCCTCCCGAGTGCTGGGATTAAAGGCGTGCACCACCACCGCCTGGCTCTGATTTTACTTTTTATTATATGTGTTTGAGTGTTTTGCCTGCACATATGTCTGTGTACAGAGTACGTACAGATGCAGTACACATAGAGGCCAGAAGAGGGCTTCAGTCATCTGGAACTGGAGTTAGAGACAGTTGTAAACCACCGCGTGTGTGCTAGTAATTGACCCTAGATCCTCTGTAGCTAGAGTTTTCCTGCCTTGCCCACAGTCAGGACAAATCTCTTTCACCTGCCAGTCCCACAGCCGCTCAGACCCAACCAAGTAAACACAGAGACTTATATTGCTTACAAACTGTATGGCCGTGGCAGGCTTCTTGCTAACTGTCCTTATATCTTAAATTAATCCATTTCTATAAATCTATACCTTGCCACATGGCTCGTGGCTTACCGGCATCTTTACATGCTGCTTGTCCTGGCGGCAGCTGGCAGTGTCTCCTCCCACCTTCCTGTTCTTTTCTCCTCTCTGTTAGTCCCGCCTATACTTCCTGCCTAGCCACTGGCCAATCAGTGTTTTATTTATTGACCAATCAGAGTAATTTGACATACAGACCATCCCACAGCAATCCTCTGCAAGAGCAGTCAGTGTTCTTAACTGCTGAGCCATGCCTCTGGCCTCTTACTCTCAATTCTTTTTGTTTTTGTTTTAGTTTTTGAGACAGGTTCCTGGCTGTCATGGAACTAGCTCTGTAGACCAGGCTGGGCTCGAACTCTCATGGAGATCCACCTGCCTCTGCCTCTCAAGTGCTGGGATAAAAGGGGTGTGCCACCACAACCTGGCTTACCTTCAATTCTTAATTTAAAAATTGTAATCCTAGTCCTTGGTAGGCTGAGGCAAGAGGATTTTGAGTTTGAGGCCATCATGGTTGTGTCCAAAACAGAAAGGAAGAAAGCTGTGGTAGACCTTTCAGGCAGGTATAGTGATCTGGTTTGTATTCCTGGATCTCTACAAATACTCTTGACCACCCTGGCTCTGACTCCAAGAGCCCTCCTGAGAAGCCCATGTCCCCTGGCACCATAGAAGTTTAGTAGATGGCAGGGTGGAAAGGAAGAATTCAAGAGAGAAGCCGAGGGCACAGTGTGTCTGGTAGTCCCAGCGTTGCCCTAGAGCCGTGCTTCTCAACCTCCTAATGCTGCGGCCTTTACTACACGATAGCCTCTCATGTGGTGGTGATCCTCAACCTTTGTTGCTACTTCATAAGTGTATTTTGCTGCTGTTATGAATTGTAATGTAACTATCTGATAGTCAGGATATGTGATATGTGACCCCAAAGGGGTCTGGACCCACAAATTGAGAACCGATGCTCTGGAGACTCTGGATCCTTAGCAGTGTCTCCTGTTGTCCTCACCCACATTCCAGACCTCTGCAGTTCTGCTTTGTTTATTTATTTACTTTCAGTTTAAGCGGCTGCAGGGCAAGAGGAATCGAGGGAGGGAGGAAATCAACTTTGTGGAGATCAAAGGTGATGACCAACTCAGTGGGGCTCAGCAGTGGATGACCAAGTCATTGACAGAAGAGAAAACCATGAAGTCCTTCAGCAAAGTAAGTGTGGAAGACCATTTGGGTGGCCTGCTTGGAAGGTCCTAAGGTGGGCTTGTCCTGCTCCCCATCTGACTTATTGTTACCTGACACACCTCTAGCAGATATTGTTGCCCAAGTAGTGGAGTATAGAAGCTTCATGGGAAAACTGCCTTTCAGAACTTTATAGAATTTTCACAGCTTCCGTGAAGGTCTCTGGTGTGTGTGGTTCTCCCCACTGGTCAGAATCTACAGCTGCTCTCCCTGTAATCACATCAGTCTCCAGCTCTTACTCTGGGAGCTGGCTCAGCCTTTGGGGAGCGGGCACAGCAGATCTTCAGAGGCTCTAGGCCCTGGGTGCCAGGCTTACTGCTCTTCTCTTGCCACTGTCTCCATAGTTCATTGTAGCCAGCTGCTGTCTCTGAATGTTCTTCTTCTTCCTGTTTCCCACCCCACTGGCCTCCCTGTGCTTATTTTCTTTAGTCAGTATGGTGAGTGTGTCTTCACATAGCAACTAGGCACAGCGAGTGTGGACACTTAGGAGCTGGCCATGGGTGGGGGTGGCTGAATATGAGCTTCGTGCCAGCAACACCAAGGTCAAGGATTTTTACACCCCCGCCTTTGATTTTTCTTTGTTCTATGGTCACAGATGGCCATCCAGGCCCCCATCATTTATTTTAACTGAATGTTGGCGGTCATACAGGATAGAGCAAAGGATTGTGGTTAGAGCAGCTTAGATCTATCACTGTTTACTGGAAAAACCACTTAGGAGAAAGGGCTCTGCTAACTTGGGCTTGAGAGGCACCGTCACACAAGTAGCTGCTGGTATGAGTGCTCACTGGAATGGAGAGAATGTTTTATGTATATCTCCTTTAATTGTAACATTTCATGACATTCAGTAGCAATGAGCAATTAGCATCTGGTCTTTTCCCAGCTCCAGGTTTTTGTCCCATTTCATTCTGTTGAGCTTGCTTTTCAGAAGAGAAGAAAAGATACAGTCCCCTATCCCCAAGAAGTTGACAGCATGGTTGGGAAGAGATTTAAGGACACTTGAGTGTAAATGATTACAGTGCAAATTGATTACATAAGTGCTGAGGAGACTCTGGGGAGGAGTTTTTGAGAGTTGGGTGGGGCTGGCGAGGAAGCTTCTAGCCAGAGACAGCTCTGGCAGAGGACAGAGAAACCACACAGTGAAAGCTCAGACCAGTATAGATTTTGACAGTAAATCGTTTGCATCAAAGTGTGGTTTGGAGTTAGATGTAGTTACTGGTGGAGGCTGGAAGATGAATTGAGGAAGAGTGAGATTGTGAACTTTGTAATCCCAGGGAAGTGGTTGACATGTCCTAGGACAGGACAGTAGAGTTTCAGCCAAAGGTGATGGATGGGAGGGCTTGGTAAGTGGTCAGTAGGAGTCAGACTAGACATCTGGCCAGAGTGGAGAGAAGGGCACAGAAATGAAGTGGGTTTAAGGGGCAGATGGATGGAGGGATAGTAAGGAGGTCTGGAGGAGGTCAGCAGATCACATGCCCATGGCATGAAAGCTGTCCTAGACTTACTACAGGCCAGTGTCCACAGGCAGAGCCTAGGGCTTGGGCTAGAGATAGAGTAGGGTTATCAAGGAGATAAAGTAATCCCAGTCCTGACCTCAAAGTGTAGCCAGTCAGTTGGGGAAGTAACAGGCTATTTCTAGCAAGTATTCCCAGCTTAGATTTGTTTTTCATAATGGCGCTAATAAAATGTCTGCTTTGTAAAGTATATAGACACAGAAATAGCTCCAAGTTTACTTTTCTCCCCAGGGATTTAGGCTGTATGTTTAGCGTCTGGGTTCACCAGCCTTACACTGTCCTGGCACATGAGAAATTTATGTCTTTCCATCTGTGGATTAAGGACTGTGTTTGGTTTGTTTTTGTTTTCCCTTGTAGAAGAAAGGTGAGCAGCCAACTGGCCAGCAGCGGAGGAAACACCAGATCACATATCTGATTCATCAGGTGAGGATGCTCAGGGCTCCACTCACAGGATCCAATTAAACCTGGGGATGAGAAGTGGAGCTAGTAAAAGCAGGCCCAGTATTTAGACTCCCTTTTGGTAGGCTCCCTTTTGTTCTCCATGTGGCCACTAGGGGGAGGCTGCATCCTTGGTATCATTCCCCTCTGTCTCTGGTACAGGTGATTAGAGAAACGATGTTAAGAGGGAAGTGACATGGTTATAGGAATGTTATAGATTATAGGAATCTTTTGGTTGTTTGAGACAGAGTTTCAAGCATCCCAGGCTATAGCCCAGGATGACTTTGAACTTCTGATTCTCTTGGGTCTAGCTCCTGAGTGCCAAGATTGACGGGCATGTGGTTCCCTGCCTGGTTTGTAAGGTGCAGGGGATAGCACCCAGTGCTTGATGCAAGACTCCACCAACCAAGCTTCATCCCCCTGCGTGCGTGCGTGCGTGCGTGCGCATGCGTGTACTCACATGTGTGCCACAATATAAGTTATAGGAAGTCAAGACAAATGTCCCTGTTTTTCTCTAGCCACTGTGCAGGTCCCAGGGATTGAACTCAGTCATCCAGCTTGGTGGCAGACACTGTACCCACTGAGCCATTTTTTTAGCCCTCCCCTCCCAGCAGGCTTTTTCAATAGCAACTTTATCTGTTTTTTGTTTGTTTGTGTGGTTGGTTGGTTTGGCTTTTCAAGACAGAGTTTCTCTGTGTAGCTTTGGAGCCTGTCCTGGCTTTCGCTCTGTAGACCAGGCTGGCCTTGAACTCACAGAGAGAGAGAGAGAGAGAGAGAGAGAGAGAGAGAGAGAGAGAGAGAGAGAGAGATCTGCCTGCCTCTGCCTCCAGAGTGCTGGGATTAAAGGCTGCCCCCCCCCCATCAGTTTTATTTAAAATAATAAATAAATAGAAGACTGGGTCTGGGATGTACAGTGGTACAGTGTGAACCTAGCATGAACAAAGGCTGTGATTCCTAGTCAGTCTGTCAGTGAACCAGCTGCTCACCGTGACTCCCCACCCCGCTTCTTTTGTGTTCCAGGCTAAGGAGCGGGAGCTGGAGCTGAAGAACACCTGGTCAGAAAACAAGCTCAGTCGCCGGCAGACCCAAGCCAAATACGGATTCTAGGGCTCAGGGACTGATGGCCCAGGATCTTCTGTCGGCCCTGCTGGCCCGGCCCCCAGCTTCACCTCCAGGACCCCAGCTGCTCTAAGTCCAGGACCTCCACCTTGAGGACCCAGCCCTCACCTCTGGGAGAAGGAACATATTTGATAGATTTTTCTTAACAAGTTAGAAAATCCAGCTCCTTTCTGCGCTGGGGCTGGAGAGACTGCTGCCCCAAAGGCCCCGAGTCCTTGGTTGGGAGTTTTGCTCCCTGTCGGTGTGATGAGACGTTGAACTCTCCCACGGTCTTTTTTTTTTTTTTTTTTTTTTTTTTTTTAAAAAACCAGGGATGTCTGTTGAAATAAAACATTGAGTGTGACAGATGCGCCCGCATTGTGTCTGGATCACAGAGTCGAGCTTGTGCAGAGTGCTCCTGCCAGCACCCTGAGCTGCCTTATCCTTGCTTTGCTTTTTCCCTCTCTGCCCAACTTACACACGGCTTTGTGGCCGTGACCATCCCAGTCTTTGGTAGTTTTACCTGGGGAGGGATGATAATCCGAGGCCTGGGATTCCAAATGTGGAGAGTAGTGCTGATCTCGGGTCTCGAGATGGACTAGGAGGGCCATGGCACGAAAGCCTCGCTGCTCGCCTGTAATCTCAGCACTCAGGAGGCGGAGGTGGAAGGATGAAGAGTTCAAGTTCAGCCTGAGCTGCAGTATCAAGACCCTACCGTTTAAAAAAGAAAAAGCATCTGTGATAGATACAAAGTGACACTCTGTTCCCAAAGTGAATCAAATTTACACTGAGGTTTGTGGCATGGACTGGTTTGGAGAGAGTTGTGTTCACCACTGTACCACCAATACAGATTGTGAGCTGATCTGGAAGCTCGGCATAGAAGGTGGGGGCCAGATATACCTCTGTGGAGACTTCAGAATCTCTAGCTGTTTTGGGGAAGGAATCTGGAAGAGAATACAGACTTAGGAGCTGTGGGGCACTATGTGCACACCAGCAACAGTGTACTATGTAGTGTCTTCCTTTCAGGTCAAGACTCAAGTAGGAATGATCACAAAGACAGCAGCACATCAAACCACGAGTCAGCTGTCAGGCATCGAGAGTTACCTGGTGTGCAGGAATGGAGCACTCAAGAAACTCTAGAGCCTGTGGGTGCCAGGTAGCAGAGCCGTAGACAGACAGGTGCTTCAGTCCACTGCTGACGGGGCTGTCCTGGATAGGCAAGGCTGTGGCCCGAGGGACAGTTTGAATAGGGTGTGGTGGGGACTAGGGCCCAGCAGATGAGACATCTCACTTTCTGGTTCTGTGTGCTGAGGTAAGTCGAGGAGTCTGTTTCTCATTAAGTACATTGTAGGGTTTCATCACTTACAGGAAAACTACCCGCTTATCTGAAATCTGACCTACTTCGGGTTGGAGCCAGACAGGGCTCCCGAGTCCCACAGGGATTGTAGTTGTTGAGATCTGCACATCCAGCCAATCTCAGTAGGGAGCATCAGCTCCAGTGATCCTCCGTTGTCCACTGAGGCTCTGGGCCAGGCAAGGCTGAGGTCTGCCTCCAGATGGATGTCTTAGGCGATAGTTGACCCAGCGGGGCTCAGAAGTCTGAGGTCCCTTTGTGCCAGGTGCCCTCTGTGTCCAGTGTACTCGAAGAGCGGCCTTTGTTGTCTGTGTTACCACCCTGCATTTGGTATCTTGTCTTCAGAGTCTGCACTGTGATGGAGTAGGAAGTGCCCTACATTGCTGGGAGGCAGGAGATGAGCTCCCTCCTCCCTTTAATTGAGATGGATTTTCTGTGTAGCCCTGGCTGTCCTGGATCTCACTCTGTAGACCAGGCTGGCTTCAAACTTGCAGAGATCCCCCTGCCTCTGCCTCCCGAGTGCTGGGATTAAAGGGGTGCGCCACGACCGCCCGGCAGGAGATGAGCCTTTTACCTTCAGTTCTCAGAGAGTCTGCAGCTAACTTTTAAAAGAAGTTTGTGTTTTGATATGGTCACTAAAACAATTGGGTTGATCTTGAACTCACCATATAGCTGAGACTGACCAGGCTTAATCCTGTCTCCCAAGTGCTGGATTACAGGCATGCTCCACTGTGCCCCACTCTAGAAAGAAAATAATAAAGCAGGATTTTTCTATTTAGCCTTTGCTGTCCTGAAACTCACTCTGTAGACCAGGCTGGCCTCAAACTCAGAGATTAGCCTGCCTCTGCCTCCTGAGTGCTGGGACTAAAGGTGTGTGCCACCACCGCCCGGCTTTAGAAAAAATAATTGTCAGACAGCAAAGATGACTCAGAGGTTAAGAGCACTGGCTGTCCTTCCAGAAGACTTGGGTTCTATTCCCAGCACCCATAGACATACATACCAGCAAATGCCCATATACTTAAAATTAAAATAAAAATTCTTTTGCATATTTGTGTTTTACGTGCATGCATTCATGTGTGTATGTGCTCCACATGCGTGCCTGGTGACCATGGAGGTCAGACTATGGCATCAGGATCCCCTGGAACTGGAGTTAAGGATGGTTGTGATCTACCATGTGTGGGTGCTGGGAACCAAATCCCAGGTCTTCTGCAAGAGCAAATGCTCATATCTGCTGAGGCGTCTCACCAGCTCCCAACCATATTTTTGAAAAAGTCACTTTTTAGTCCTACCAAAGATGACATTTATTTGGTGATTGGAATTTCCTAGTCACCAAGAGAAAAAGCTGACATGTGTCTTAGTTCACACATATTATTTCTGCACTTGGAAGGTGGAGGCAGGAGGACTGCCATGAGTGTGATGCTTAGAGTGTGAGACTGTTTCAAGATCCAAAAGGTAGGCCGGATCTGGTGGCACACTCTAATTAATCTTAGCACTATGGGGGCAGAGGCAGGTGGATCTCTGATTTCTAGGCCAGCTAAGGCTACATAGTGAGACCCTTTCTAAGAGGGGTTGGGGAGGGGGTCAAGAAAAGGGAGAAAGAAACAGGCACTTCCTAGGGGTGGTAGCCTGGCCTCTGGTTAACAGGAAAGAGAAGACAGGTGTGAATTAGAGAGCAGAGCGGTAGGAATGACACTTGGCTAAAACTGGCCTAACAGCAACAGTTAAGGCTGGAAGGTGAGAAGGCCTGGACCACAAATGGGTCCTTGGTTGTGGTGTTGCACTCCTATATCCTAACCCTTGGAGGCAGAGGCAGGGGGTTTGGGTTCAAGGCCAGCCTGGGTTTCAGAATGAGACCCTACCTCAAAACCTCAAAACAAAACATCCCTGTGTTGAGTCACATTGACCAGGACAGGAACCGAGGAGGCTGAGATGTTTGAAGATTGGACTCAAACTGCAGAAAGATGGGGATCTTTTTTTCTGTAATTTTGGTGCCTGTTCTGGATCTCTCTCTGTAGACCAGGCTGGCCCCGAACTGAGATCCGCCTGACTCTGCCTCCCAAGTGCTGGGCGCTGCCCGGCAAAAGATGGGGATCTTGTCATGAGGGGGTTTGAGCCTACCAGACAGCTGCAGTTGGCTGACAGCATAGGGTCCACAGCTTGCTTTCAGGGGAGGGCTGTATAGAGGTAGTTCAGGATGACCAGCCCACAGCCCTTTCTGAGTGCGGCTGTGGATAGATCGCTGCTGCTTTCCAATCTCCCTGCCCTGAGACAACCACAAGTGACATTACTGACATCTGTTCGCCGAGGGAGCGGGGAAATGGCAGTCGTGAGGATCAGTCACTATGGCAAAGGCTGGGTCTGAGGACTGCTGGATCTGCAGTGGGAACTGCCTGCACTCAGCAAGGCTTTCCACTGGGGAGCAGACTGGGCCCGAGTGCCCGGAATGGGCAGAAGGGTTGGTGTCTTAGTTTCTTTTCCTGTTGATATGATAAGATATTCTGACAAAAACATCAAAGAGGAGAGGGTTTATTCCGGCTCACACTGCAAACATCTCATGGCAGGGGAGCCAAGGCAATAGGAGCCTGAAGCCGCTGCTTCTGCCTTTCCAGGAAACAGCAATGAGTGAGTGCTGCTTAGCTTCCTTTCTCCTCTTAGTCCAGGATCCCCTACCGAAGAAACAGGTTCCATCCATAATTAAGGTGCATCTTCCCACATTAATGAGCAGTAGTCCCTCACAGACATTCTTAGAAGCTGGCCTTAATCTAGACACACACAGCACAGGTGTGCCTGGAGGCTTGTCCTTGGATGACTCTAGCTTCCATCCAGTTGACATTAGCCGTAGCAGATGGAATGGCCAGAGAAGACTGAGCCGGTCCCCACCTCCCATGTGAGGAGTCTGACTGGGGAGGAGAGGGGCCTGCTCCCTACAACTCCCTTTCTGTCTTCAGGTGATTCTACCTTTCATCTTCGGGCCGCATTGCAGCCCTAGACCTGAGGTCTGTAGTGAAGCCGGCAGGCAGGGAGAGTCAGCACCTTGGATTTTTATTTCTGTATGCATAAGCTGGGGACTGAGCCCAGGACCTTATAGGTGCAAGGCAGGTGCCCTACTTCTGAGTTATACCCACCTTGATTCCATCTTCAGGGCTGGGCTACCTCTGAGAGCCTTGGCAGGGCAGGGACCTTATCCTTCTATTTGTGGGACCCCTTGGTATCAAGACTCTGTCACCTCCCTCTCTGACCCCACAACCCTCTTTAGATGTCATGAAGGATCTCCAAAGCCCCTCAGTAGTCATACTAGTCAAAGCTGTTCATGTGAGACCCATATATGCTGGTGAGGCCTCAGTCCCACTTCGTCTTTGGGGGCTACCTTTGGTCTAAGCCCAAAGGCTGCACTGTTCAACAGTAGAATGCCCTAAGGAGACATACCTGCCCACCACGCTCTATCTGGAAGCTTAGCGAAGCTCTTTGCTTTCTGACTTCCTGTTCTCATCTCCTGCTGCCTCAGTCACTCTTTTCTGCCTGCTCGGAACCTACCCTGAAGTGACTACCCAAGTGTCCTGTGAGACCTTTCTTGTGCTTTCGGCCTCCTCTCTGATTCTGGGGTGGGGGCATGTGTTCCCCACTCTCATCTTCCAGGGCTTAGATCTTCAGCAGACAAGGAACCCTAACTGTTGACTCAGCACCTACGGCTCTTCAGCCTCAGCACAGGAGTGGAAAAGAGAAAACTGGCTAGTCACCCGAGCTGGCGTTGGTGCCAGGCTGGGGGAGCTGCCATGGTGGCAGCACCCAGCTGTCTGGAACAAACTGGAGGGAAGAGCCTGTGACCCAAGGGGCACGTGTTGCCTTAAATGAGCTTTAGCAGAATCAGGATGCCAGCCAGGTAGGGAGCAGCGGCAAAGGTCACGTCCAGGGACTCAGGTGGACTCTGTCTGGAGCCAGCAGGACCATGCATGGCCAGCCTCGGAAAGCCTCCAGTGAGATGGAAGTGGGACCTAGGGTAGATCTCTCCCTGGCCACAACCCCGGAGTGGAGATTTGCTCTGGGGCAGGAGGTCAGTCCTGAAGTGAGTCTGGGCAGGGCAGGGAGAAGATACCCCAGGGTGGGGCAGGGAGAAGATACCCCAGGGTGGGGCAGGGCAGGGCAGGGAGAAGACACCCCAGGGTGGAGCAGGGCAGAAAATGGGCTCCTGAGTGAGGCAAAGGCCTAAGCCCAGGAGTTTCAGAAGTCCCAAGAGAATCATGGAGCTGTTTCAGGAGTTTGCATCTTCCAAGGGTTCACAAACTCCTAAGGTGCCCGTCTTCTGAGTCTTACATCATTACCCCGTCTCTACAGCATTCACTCCCAGGCCCCTGGCTGCCCATTCAGCCTACCCCAGCTAGGGGAGAAGCACTTGGCAAAGGGAGCCTTGCCCTAGTGATTCTCAACTTCTAGTCCAAAGACCTCTAACTTTGCCTAAGTGTCTTTGAACCCCGAGACCCCTGGGAGCCACAGTGGGAGAGAGGGGCTGGAGGGACAGATTTCTGCCGAGGGAGATTGTTGGTGATGATTTATTAGCCAGACAGGAACCAACAAACAAATTCTAACATCTGTTCTCACCAAACCATCCCTCAGACAACAGTAGCATTGGACTAGGACCCAGATTCGAAGGCTCAGAGGGCCAAGGTTTCCTAAAGTCCAGTTTCTTCAGGAGGAAAACCCAGGGCCTAGCAGGCAGGATGGCGTCCCTAGTACACTTCCTTGCATTGGGTTCGTGGTGACTCTCAGGAGAGCCAGGGTGTGCGCTGCTGTGATGGAGATCCCACATGTGTTCCTGTGACCTCCAGGCTGCTTTGGAGTAGGAGGGCAGGCTTGTTAAGGGGACAGGAGAAGCTGGGGTGCAGAGAGGCCCCAGTACAGAACTCTGGAAAGCAAGCAGGCTTCTTAGTTGAGGAAATCTCTTCTGTCTCTTGTGGAGAAGAGAGGATTCGGGCTGAGGACAGAGAACCCTGAACAGAGGTTTTAATCCTTGACCTCGGCCCAGACCTTCTCCTTCTCTGGCTTCGTTTCATTATTTGCATAATGAGGGAATTGAACTTAATTGATACAGGCAAAAGAAATGCCGCTCCTGCACCCAGAGCAGACATCACTCATCAGTCATGGTGCTCTTTTCTGCTGAGCTTGGACGTGACCTTAATATCCTTCCCAATGCCGCGCTCTAGGCAGCCGAGACCAATGGATTGGAGTTGGCATGCGGGATGACACCTCCTTGCCATCCTTGCGGTAGATGGAGGAGCACAGCTCACCTGTAGTCTATCCACCTGCCTTTCCTAAGAAAGGACTGGGTGAATATGAAGATCTCAGGGCACAAAATACCCCAAGCTAGCCTCTCTCAGATCAGACATACTGCCTGATGATGAGGCCGGAGAGGAGCCATGCCTTTTCTCTGTTCTGAAGCACTTCTCTACAAAGGGTATGCTTCTGGGGTAGGGCTGATGAGGAGGGAGAGGGCCTTGCTCTGTCACAGAGTTCTCAGAATGCAGCTCTGGAGCACCTGTCTTCTGCACACAGAAGGACAGCCCTGGGTCATACCGTCTGCCTCTTTGGCTGAAATGCTGTCTCTAGGAAAAGGTATCTGATCTTAACCCTTTGGCCTCCAGAGAGGGCATTTAGACTCCCACCCATGTCCATTCATTCCCTCTGTCTTTCCTCCTCTCCATTCCCCCTCCCTTCCTAAGCACCTGCTTTGTGCCAAAAGTACTGGGCTGGTACTTTAGAGATAGCTGAGTATTCCCCAGGGCTACCCCTAGTGAGTCATGCTCAGTGGGGAAAGGGGAAGACAAGATAAAAAGGAAGGAGGGGTGTCCCAGCTGGCCAGGGGCCCAGCAAGTGTGTTAGGAGGTCAGGCCAGGGAAGGCTTTCCAGGGAGAAGGGCAAATGGCCTTGAGGTGGGGTTAAGGGTTGCCAGGCAGCAGGTAGATAAGCTTGAAGGAGTTGCCATAGTCAGAACAGAGGTGTGTAAACTAGAAGAGGCTTGGTAGCTCTTGGTGAGTTTGGAGAAATCTGATGGGAGTGTGGAAGTGGGGCTGATGACGTGGGATCTCACCTCAGTTGGAAGACCTGGGGGCGGGGGGCAGCAGGCAGCTGCTTCAGAAAGCCCATTCTGGCTTCCTCGGGGAAGGATGGGTCAGAAGTGACAGGCTTGGTACGAAGGAGACCAGTTGAGAAGCTCTTAGAGAAACTGGGGTAGAGCTCAGATGGTAAAGAGGTTGTCTAGCTTCACAGGCCCCGAGCTTGATCCCTGGTGCTGTATGAGCTGCTCGGGAGCACACACTTGTAATCCCAGCATGCAGGAGGGAGATGCTGCAGGGTCAGAAGTTCAAGATCTATCAGCTTCATAGTAAGATGGAAGCTTGATGTGCACCCATCATCCCAGCATCCTTTGGAAGGCTGAAACAAGCAGCTATCTGTAAGTGCTAAGCCAGTCTGGTCTACACAGTGACTTCCAGGCCCGCCAGTGAGCCCCTGTCTCAAAAATAACACCAACAAAAATATAGTTCCTAGAAAAGTCTTGATGAGAAAATGGCAGGGGCTAGAATTGGGGGAGAGGGCAGATGTTATCGACCTACAGAGATTAAAGTAAAAAGGGTGGAGATGTTTAGGGACCCCACATCTCTGGTTGGAGAGTTAGGTTCTGGGAGGTAATCAGTCAGGATGTGGAACACAGGAGGACACTCGTGTGTGTGTGTGTGTGTGTGTGTGTGTGTGTGTGTGTATGAGAGAGATAGAGATAGAGAAAGACAGAGAGAGGTATTGGCCTGAATGACATTTGAGTGGCTTTGGAACCAGGGGGATGTTGTGGAATATTTGTTTAACTATGTAAAGATGTGTTGCATTTGTTTAATTATGTAAAGATGTGTTGCTGTTTTATCTTGACTGCCTTCGGCACCTGATTGGTCTAATAAAAAGCTGAATGACGGGGCTGGAGAGATGGCGGTTAAGAAGAGCACTGACTGCTCTTCCAGAGGACCCAGGTTCAATTCCCAGCACCCACATGGCAGCTAACAACTGTCTAACTCCTGTTTCAGGGGATCCCACACTCTCACACAGACATATATTCAGGCAAAACACCAACACACATAAAATGTAAATAAATTAAAAAAAAAAAGCTGAATGGCCAATAGTGATGGAGGAGGTCTAGGTGGGACTCTGGGCAGGGAGAATAAGTAGGAGGAGGAATTTAGGCTCAGGGAGAAAGAAAAAGAGACGCCAGGGAGATGCCAGGGAGACGCCAGAGGCCAGTCAGCCAGACATGGAGGAAGCAGGAAAGTAGGACATACAGAATGAAAGAAAAGTAAAGGCCCCAAGGCAAAAGGCAGATGAATAGAAAGAGGTTAAATTAAGTTAAAAGAGCTAGTGGGACAAGCCTAAGCTAAGCCCGAGCATTCATGATTAATAATAACTCTCCATGTCTTTATTTGGGAGCTGGTTGGCAACCCAAAGAAAACACTGTCTACATGGGGAAGCCTGGATGGAGACAGGACTGTGAAGGCAGAAGGTGGCAGGGGGCACAGGCAGAGCAGGGAGCTTCGGTGCCCGCAGAGAGGAAGTCTGAGGAAGGACCTGAAGTGTGGGGAGTCTGACTCATGGCATCGCAATACCACTTTCAGATGTGACTGAAACTCTCAGTGGGGAGACTCAAAGGGGTGAGCACACAGAGTGCAGTGGCCACTTCCTCTGAGTCCACTGGGGGTGACATGTGGGATTCTGAGTGTCCCTCTCTGTTTGAGGAAGGTCTGACAGTCAAGAGGCAGGCTGGGAGGAGGAAGGTTGAGAGAACCCTGTCTCCCTTAATTTTTTTTTTTTCTGAAGTAGGGGCAGGTAGGGCTTGGCAAAGGTGAGCCCATGGGAATGTCCAGGAGAGCAGACAGAGCAGTCCCAGGCCTGGAGCTGGGCGAAGGTTTCCGGCCGCATGGACCACTCCATCCTGCTTCAGCCCGCCGACTTCACCGTGCCCCGCTGTTCAGGAGGGGCTCCCTCTTTCTGCTGGCCTTCTTGAACTTTTCTTCCCCTGTACCCCCTTTGCCTGGCCTCCTGAGATAGGCCTGGACCAGCACTTCTGGAGGATGGGGTGCCCAGTGGGTGCCATTCCCGATGGCCCCTCTACCTCAGCATAGATATTACTGGGGGCTTCTCCAGGGCTGCCCCGTCCCATGGCGTAGAAGGCTATGGGTTCATCAGGCTCCTGGTAGATGGGGTGAACGGGTAGAGCCCGATGGGGTCGTGAAGTAGGACGCGTATAGATTTCAAGAGGAAGCTGAGGCTTGGCAGGGATGGGAGGCCTGGGTCTGGATCCCTGTGAAGTCTAGGAGAAAAGGCAAGGCCAGGGAAGAGAAGGGATGAGAACCTTAGAGACAGGGGCTAAGCTCAGGCCTGTCTCAGCCTGAGCCTCTACCCATGAGGTCCCTACCTTCCTGGCTTCTCCCTCTGTCCTGTGTCCCCTCTCCAGATGCTGATCCCCTCTCCAGAGGCTGATCCCCTCTCCAGATGCTGATCCCCTCACTCATCTCATATAGTACCTCCTTGGCTTGGGAGGCCCACACTTCCTCTTTGTGTGCTGGGGCCTGGGCCTGCCCCGGTTGGATGAGCAGGCTGTGCTGGCTGTCTGGATCTTCCTGTCTTTTGCTTCCAGAGTCTGATTCGGTCCTCAGGGAAAGTCCAGCCGGCTCGGCAGTCTGCAGGGAGAGAAGGAGGCCTGAAGGACTGAGGTGGGGTGGGGATGACGGGCAATGGAGGAAAAACAGTCAGGTCTGAGAGGCAGGGAGAGCTGAAGAGAGAAGTGTGGTGTGGGCCAAGTTCTCTGTGTGAGGAAGAGGGGGAGAAGGTGTTGAGGAGGCCTGGGGACCGTGGATGGAAGTGAACTCTGGTCACAGGCGTGCTGAGCACTGAACTTCATTCATCTAGAATACAGGGGTCAAGACAGTCTTTATGCTTGTGGTTGCAAAAACAGGAGGCTTTAGGAGAATTTACCTTCAAAACAATCTGCATGGGGGACAAGCCTCCATGACAGCTGGGCCTTATTTCTTTAGGCTCAGGAAGTTTAATATGTGAAGACAGAAACTAAATGTTTAGGGACAGAGACCACCTCGGGAGAGATGAGCCTTCCCTAGTAACTACCCCTAGGTAGTTATTCTCTGGTAACTACCCCTGGGTAGTTAAGCTTTTAGTTCAGCATTAAGGCTAGCCTTATGAAGGGCTCCATGTGCCCTCTGCTTCCAGACGTCAAGGCCATAGGACTTCCTCAGGCTCCTACAACCCACTCAAGGCTTTCTAGATCCAAATGAGCACTCTCCCTCCTGGTGTCCATCCTGTGCTTCCCTGCCCTTCCCCCAGGAAGCCGTATATTCACCCTGCTGCCCAATCGGCAGGAAAACCAGCCTCAGTTCCTCACCACCCTCCTACCTCAAACCCAACCCAAGATCAGCTCTGCCCACCACCGGTCTTTCACATCCGCACATCTTCTCCAGGCTCACACACAGCCAGCACCGTCGTTAGGTACGTGACCCCCCGACCCCGCACTGCATCCCCCACTCCTGCAGCCTCTTTGTCCTGTCTCCATCCACAGGCAGGGCTTCCTGCTCTAGAAGGACCCAGACCTTCAAGCTTGGTTAGTGTTGGGCCCAGCTCCCATTCTGACCTTTGTTCCAGACTGGATCCAGCTCTGTGGGCTCCAGCTGCTTTCCTCCTGTGGATCTGGGGATCGAACCCAGGGCCTGGAGCCAGACAAGGCCCTCTAGCTACACCCGGACCCCCAGCTTCCCACTTGACACGTGTTTCTCCCCGGATCAGACGCGCTCCTCTTCTTGTCCTCATCCAAACATCCTCCTGCTTCCTCATCTAGCTCTGCAAAGACCCTGTCAGCTCCACCTTCTCAACAGCCAGCAGGCCCTTTTGGAGGAGCAGGCTGCTCCCCTGCGCTAGCCCAACCCCTCCCCTTCTGAAACATTGTAGCCATCTCCATCTCCAGCAGCCCTGTCTGGCCCTCATGAACTTGTCTGGTCAGGCCTTTGCTTCTAACTGTCCAGTGTAATCCGACCCGGAAGAGAACCTCAGACCCTTGGAAGAGCCGCAGGCCCCCTTACTTCACTCTTCTGACCCCACTTCCGGCTCTCCATCCATCAGCCGTCCTGACCCACCCACGGCAGCTCCCTCACTGCCATCCTTCTCCAACACCTCAAACAACCTCCCACTTCAGGGCCTTTGCCGCGTGTGGCTGTTACTCTCGCTCCAAATGCTCTTCCTCCAGCTGTCTTCAAACCTCCCCCTTTCACTCTGCGTCTCTGTTTCGATGTCCCCAACTTCTCTGCTGTCCCTATGTGAGACAGTGCCAACCCCGGAACTCTCCATCGCCGCTTGGCTCTCTTCCTAGCCCTCGCTCTTTCTGCAATCAGTCTGTTCTCTGTATTGCTCATGGAGTCAGTCTTGTCAGTGGTCAGAGGCACCTGCGCTTTTTGAAGGTGGGGGCTCCCTGACAATTCCTGCCAATCAAAATGGTGGACCTTGCATCCCCTGGCATCCACCACAGTCTCCGCACTTGACCCCATCATTGGACTGTCTGTCGTTGCTACTGTAGGTAAGTTAGGTTTATGAGTGAGATGCCCACCTGTCATGGCCATAGCTCTGTTTACAGGACCTCTCCTCCTCACCTTGCTCCAGAGACTCAGTAAACCTAGCTTAATTTAATTTGATTCCCTCGCTTGCCTCCCTTCGCCCTGCTGGTCTGGTCATGGGCCTTTCTGGAAGAGGTGTGGGTAGGCAAGTGTGCCCGGTCATGGGTTGGGATGAGAAAGGCAGATGCCAGTAGCCTGGACCTGACTGTGATCCTGGAGGGGGCAGCAACGACAAACATTGGCCTCAGTTGTGGGTTTAGGGTAAGGGCTCACCTGGCGGGCAAGGGGCTGGGTGAGCGTCTCCCCGTAGGGGCTGAGGGGAAACTCTGTGTAGTGTTGAAGCAGGTCCTGAAGCTGCGCGTGGGCACTGTCTTCGCCCAGCACCACGTGACGCCCATCCCCTAGCTGGGCAAGGAGGAAGTGACGGCAGCAGGTCCGGCTCCTGGAGGGGCCAATTTGAGTCAGACACACCTTTTCTCCCCCTACCGCGCTGAGGGAAGAGCCCCGAACCCTCCTTGGAGAGTGCAGGTCAGCACAGGAGCCCGCCCCTTGGTTAGCACAAAGCCCCACGTCCAGATGGTCAAGGACCGCCCCTTACCGCCCCTTACTGCCCCTTACCTGTAGGAGAGCACGAAGGTCACAGTGCTCTCGCTGAAGCGCACCAGATAGCATCCTTGCGGCTGGGGCTGCAGCAGCCTCTCAGCTTCCCTGTGCAGTTGGAGAGAAGTGTGGGGTCAGTTCTGACTCTTGCGACCTCCTTTCTGTCTCTCAGGCTCTCTCCTAAGGGAACCCTCACCCCCACCAAGCAAGTATATCACGGCTAGGTGGAGATGAGGGGTCCTACGCAAAGGGCCCTGGGCTTCATCCTGCAGGACAGTCTGGAGGGGGAGCCGCAGCCTCAACAGGCATGGCAGTTACCGTGCTGGAGTTTGGAAGTCGGAACCTGGACTGAGGAGATGAAGGAAAAGTGGAGTTGAGAAATGGAGGGTCTGCAAGGGTGGGAAGAAAGAGGAGAGGGCTGGACGGAGCTGATAGAGATGGAGGGAGAGGGGCTGAAAATAGGAGGCCTAGAGCCAGCAGGGTAAATGAGCCTCCGGAGAGAAACTGAGGCATAGAGCGGACTGAACCAGAGCTCCCCCTCAGCGAAAGGCCTGGGAAACTAGAGTCCTGGCTGTCACGGTTTCCGGACTGACTCAGATCCACAGCCCCTGCGCCTTCTGGGGGTTTTGTCCCCTGTGACTCACCTCCTGGTGATGAAGCCGTGGAACCAAACAGGGGCGGTCCTGAGCAAGAGCCAGTGGGCCTGGGTCTTTTGGACCCATGCTCTGGTCTCAGCTTGCAGCGACAGGCCGCCTTTCCCAGGCACCTCCTCCTCCTTGTCAGCATTCCCTAGGACCCAGGCGGCTCCTGGGGCTGAGGCAGAAGCCTGGACATGAGAGACGTCAGGGACAGAAACAGCCATGATTAGAGGGCTTCTGGCCCCAAGCTGCCTCCTTTTTGTCTTCATGTGGGTCCCTCAACTATTTTAGGGTCAGATTGTCCAGAAAGTCCTTCCCAAGGCCACTGACTTAAATTTCTTCTGGCCTTCTGATGGCCTTCCATACTGGCCCCAGAGGGCAGGGGATGGTATAGGAAGTCGCCCCAGGCAGGAGAGGGTGGCTTCTTCTCTGGTAAAGGACACTGAGCTGGTGGCTGGGAGGGCAAGGGACTGAAACAGGATCTTACGTGCTTTGGGCATTTCATGGAGGTGCTAACCCAGAATGCAGACAGCGGCATCTGGCCAGGATCAGTGCCTGACCATATCCCGGTCACCTGCTGACTGGGCCTGAGCTTTCCAGAGCCACAGAAACTGAGGGCAGGTGGGTTGCTGTGTACCCCCACTTCCTCCTCCTCTGCCCCCGTCCCTGTCCTCAGCCAGCCACTCATTCCTGCTGCCTTTCTTCTTGACCCGTATCCATGTGCTTGCCCTCATCCTTGGGGGGGTGGGGTGGGAGTGGATGAGGCAACTGTACCCCTCCATGTTTCTACTTACCACAGTGTGTGTGGCCCTGGGGCTGAGCTGAACCTCCTGTTCCTTCAGAGCCTGCATGCTGGGTTTGCTCCCCAAATTCAGGTCCTGGCATCTCCCCTGGGTCAAGTTCATGGGCTGGAAGGTGCTGAAGGTGGGGGAGGGGGCTTCATGATTCCCTGTTGGAATGAAGGGGGTTGTCGGGGTTTCTGGGGGGGTGCCCCTCCCTCTCTCCTGTACCCCAGGCTTAGAGTGTCTCTCTCAAACATCTCTGAAGGGGCTTTTCCTGACAGGGGCAGTCATGACGACAGCATAAGTGTGTGGGTGGGAAGTGGGTGGGAATCTCAGGGACAGGAGTAAAGAGTCAAGGGGGTCTTTGGACTGACAGCCAAAGAAGGCTTGTCAATAAAGAAGAAACCCTGGGAACTAGGCTGGCCTTCTGATGGCCTGGAAGCTGTGTGGAGAGGTGAATCCCTTCAGGCCAGGCCCTCTCCTGTCAGGTTCTTCTGCCTATTGTCTTCTTTTATCCCTTTGCTCCAGTCTCCTAAAAATCTCAGAAGACCCTGTCCCTTGCCCGCAGGGATGCATAGTAGGGAGCCCCCGAGATGGAGCAGGAGTTGTGGACACTATGGCCGCTCTGGCTTGGGTCAGCTGCTGTAACTGTGATGGGGGAGCTCAGGTCCAGGAAGGCCGTAGGGGTCGGAGAGTCTTGAACTTCACACGTACCTTGGGGGCATGTCTGAGCCAAGCAGAACTCCATAGAGGCCGGTGTGGGTGCTCTCAAAAGAGGTGCACACTCGGCAGCAGCTCATCTCTCCTCTCACTCCTTCCCCCAGGGACAGGAAACGTCGCTTTACCCACCTCCTCTGTCATGAAGAGGACCCACGTCATGGAAAGCCCAGTAAGACGACAGACAGTCCCGGCCCTGGAAGGCCGGCAACGGGGCGCTGTTGGCTCACTCTGTTAAGTGTTGAGGAGGTCTTGCTATCTGACCTTTCTCCCTTCTCTGAAAGCTTTCTACCAGTTCTCAGAGATTCATAGAATTTTACTTTGAGGAGAGACGTGAGGACGGAGGGGCAGGGCAGCAACAGGAAGGATGTGGGTTAGACTTCTGGAAGGATTTTGCTGTGTGTACGTGTCTGTGTTTATGTGATATATGTGTTACACCACAGGTGCACTTACCCATGTGTGTACATGGAAACTAAAGGGTGAAGCAAGATCTTCCTCATCCACCCTCTGCCTTAGATTTTGAGACAGGGTCTTTCATTGAGCCTTGAGCTTATAATTTCAGCTGGACTGACTGGCCAGTTAACCCCCGGGATTCACCTATCTCCCCTTAAACCAGCATTGGGGTTTCAGACATGTGCCCAGTTTTTATGTGCACACTGAAGCTCCCAACTCAGGTCCACAAACCTGTACAGTCATTGCTTTGGAGGCTGTGGGGACTTATTTTTAGCCATATGAGATCCATGAGATACTGAGTTCAAGAAAAGGAGCCTGACATCCGTCCTTGAGCAGATAATGGAGTTGGATTAGGGAAACACTAAGCAACCTTAGGGGGTTCTCTAACTACACAGGTCACTGTTAGAAACGGCAGGATTAGCAGTTGTGGTTGAATCTGAACTGTCCCCACAGGTTCGTGCTTTGAACATATGATTCCAAGCAGGCAGTGAGTGCTGTCCTGGGAAGCTGTGGGCCTTTTAAGAGGTAGAACCGGGTACCAGAAGCAGGTCACACGGAGCAGGTGGCATCCTCTGCATCTTTTGGTGTCAACCTAGGAGACCAGATTCTATGACTCATGACATGGTAGTTAACATTACTTAGAAATGGAAAAGACTTGCCAGACAGTGGTGGTACAGGAGGCCTTTAATCCCAACACTCTGAGGCAGAGGCAGTCAAATTTTTGAGTTCGAGGCCAGCCTGGTCTACAGAGCAAGTTTTAGGATAGCTAGGGCTACATAGAGAAACCCTGTCTCGAAAAACAAAAACAAACACAAACAAACAAACAAACAAAACAAAAAAGACACCCAAAACAAACAAACAAACAAAACCAAAAAAAGGACACCCAAAACAAACAAACCAAAAAAAAAAAAAAAAAAAAAAAAAAGAAAAGACAAGACAAGACAAGACCTATAGAATTTACTAGAAAACTCATAGATCTAATAACACCATTGCAGGATACAAAATCAATACCAAAACAGTAGCTTTTATATATACCAACAATGTACTCTCTGAGAGAAAAGTATCCTATTTGTAATAGTTCCAAAAAGTTAAGTAGTAGGGACACACTTAACCAAAGAAGAGCAAGGCCTCTCTAAAAGGAGAACTTCAAGACATCAGAAAGGAAATCAAAGAAGGCTCTAGATGGTTCTGGACTGGCGGAGTCAGTAATGTGAAAATGTTGTACTACCAAAGTTAATCTACAGATTTAATGCAATACCTATAAAATCCCAATGTCATATTTTACAGATCCAGAAAAAAACAATCCAAGAATTCATCTGGAACCACAGAGGACTACAGATAGCAAAGCATCCCAAAGACTAAGAACACAGCTGGAATATCACAACAGCTGGAACATCACAACAGCCAACTGCAGGCGGAGCTATGATCAAAGCAGCCTGGAACTGGCATAGATGCAGAAGATTGGACCAGTGCGGCAGCACAGAGATCGTGGAAGCAAACGCACAAAGCTGTGTCCCCTAAATTTTTAACAAAGGAGACAAAAGCATCCAGTGGAAAAAGCCTATTCAAGAAATGGTGCCGGCAAAGTTGGATATTCACATGCAAAATAACGAAACTGGATTCACATCGTTCATCTTGAACAAAAATCAGTTAAAAATGGATCCAAGACCTTAATTTAAACATGGAAACTTCTAGAAGAAAACGTAAGGAATACTCTTCAGGACACTGGGGTAGGCAAGAGCTTTCTGAACAGAATACCAGCATGACAGGAACTGGTCCTGAGTATTAACAATGGCACAACACATAAATAAGAGTTTCTGCACAGCAAAAGGAACTATTAGAAGCTGGGCATGGTTGCACGCAGCACTTGAGAGGAATGCAGACCTCTGTGAGTTCAAGGCCAGCCTGGCTTACATATAGAGACCTTGTCTCAAAAAAACCAAAACCAGAACCGAAACAAAACCCCCAAAAGAAGGAGTTAATATCTAGAATTTATATTGAATTTCAGAAATTAAATATCAAGGAAACTGCCAATCAACAAATGGCAGATGAACTGACTAGACATTATCAAAAGAAGAAATACAAATGGCCATTTGTGGTTTTTTTTTTTTTTTAAGATTTATTTATTTCTTATGTATACAGTGTTCTAGCTGCATGCATGCCTACATGCCAGAAGAGGGCACCAGATCTTATTATAGATGGTTGTGAGCCACCATGTGGTTGCTGGGAATTGAACTCAGGACCTCTGGAAGAACAGGCGGTGCTCTTAACCTCTGAGCCATCTCTCCAGCCCCCGGTTTTGTTTGTGTTTTGGAGTTTTTTTTTTTTTTTTAGTTTTTCAAGACAGGGTTTCTCTGTGTAGCTTTGCGCCTTTCCTGGGTCTCGCTCTGTAGCCCAGGCTGGCCTCGAACTCACAGAGATCCGCCTGGCTTTGCCTCCCGAGTGCTGGGATTAAAGGCATGCGCCACTACCGCCCGGCCCCATTTGTGTTTTAAAAGGTGTTCAACATCCCTATCATCAGGGAAATGCAATTTAAAACTATTCTGAGATACCTCCTGGCCCCAGTCAGAATGGCTATCAACAAATTCTCTGTGTCAGCAAATGTTGGAGAGGAAGTGGAGAGAAAGGAACCTTATTCACCACTGGTGGGAGTACAAATTAAAACAGCCATTGTGGAAATCAGTTTGGAGATTCCTCAAAAAAAAAAAAAATGAAAACCAGAACTACCATATGACCCAGCTATTCACTCCTGGGCACACACCTTGAGAGCTCCCTACCCTACTACACAGATATTAGCACCCCATGTTTAATTCACGTTAGCAAGGAAGTGGAACTGACCTAGATGTCATCAGCAAATGAATGGATAATGACAATCTTGTATGTATATAAAATGTACATAAAATGTAATGTTACTCAGTGACAAAGAAAAATGAAATCACAAAATTTTTAGGAAATTAGGAAATTAGATGGACTTAGAATGTGCAATATTAAGTGAGGAAAAGAAACCAGCATGTTCTCCCTCATATGACTATAAAGCATACACACACACACACACACACACACACACACACACACACACACGTAACAGCTGCAAGTGTGGGTATGGTATAACATTTAGAAAGGTGATAAATGTTGGCCTAAGGGGCCCCATGGAAACCTCCAAACATCATAGGCTGTTGTCAAAGGTATTGGTTGTTCTTCACAACTTGATGGTAAGGTTCTATTACTTAAGACAATACTTATGCCATCAAACATGGAGAAGTTGATCTGATGCTCAGGTAGACGCTTCACCCCTATCGACTAGCACGCATAATACTAGAATGTACTCTGCATGTTACTGGAGGAGAAAGGTTGTCATCAATATCACCCAGCTACAAACCCTGTGACCTTCAACAGTGAGCTGCCTGAAAGATATACTGGTATAATAGTGTCACAAATGTTATGGGAATAACGAACCATTTTCTGGTTGGATTTAAGGCCCACTCTATGAGATGGAGCTCATATCCGACACCGTTAAAGTGGCCAAGAACCTGAAACTAGACAGATCATGGTCTAGGGGAAAATTTACTCTCCATATTCTACTAAAGGAACATAGCAATAAAATGACCCCCCACGCTGGGCATGGGGGTGCACATCTTTAATGCCAGCACTCAGGAGATAGAGGCAGGTGGAACTCTTGAGTTTGAGGTCAGCCTGGTTTACAGGGTGAGTTCCAGGATGACACAGAGAAACACTGTCTCAAAAAACAAAAATAAAACTAAACAAAATTTAAAATGGACTCCTAATAACACACTGCTATACCCACAGGTCAGTGCCTGGATCAACCCACATCAGAGAAGCTGCTTCTTGTATTAGATGGAAATTAACATGGAGTCCCACAACTGGACAATGTGTAAGGAGTGAGAGACTTTGTAGTACTCAGTACTAAATGGGATGTCTTCATCAAACCCCTCCCTACAAGGCTCTGGATCTATTTAGATGGAGCAATGGAAAGACTGTAAGAGCCAGAGGCAATGGATGTCTCCAAGGAAACAGTGTCTTCCTGACACTACAGCACTGATGCACTTGTGAATGCACAGAGACCATGGCAGCATCATGCACAGGACCCGTTAGATAGGTCCCAGTAAGATGGGGAAGTGGACATGGGCTCCCTAACCAAGAAGCTATCTGCAACTGATACTTCTGACAAAGGGAAAAATCAGTTTTCTCCAATGCAATGTCACTGGGTCTATCAAGCACACTCCATGGTAGGTCCCATGCCCAAGAGTGGGTAGTTGGCGAACACAAAATGAACTCAGTGGTATTTTTGAGGACATTTTGTTTCATTTTGCTTTGTTTTGGCTTTTTTCCCTCTTACTGGTCTTTTGCTTGTTTTGATTTTAGTTTTTTGGGGATTTTATTTTTTGGTTTGTTTTTGAAAGAGAAAGAAAAAAGAACATAAAGTTGGGTAGGTAGGAAGGTGGGGGGCTCTGTCTGGGAGGAATTGGAGGAGGGGAAAACATGATACAGATTTTTTTTTAAATAAAAAAAAAAAAAAAGAAAGGAGCCAGGCAGTGATGCCTTTAATCCCAGCACTCAGGAGGTAGAGGCAGGCCGGTCTCTATGAGCATTAGGCTAGCCTGGTCTACAGAGCGAGTTCCTGGATGGCCAGGACTGGTACACAGAGAAACCCTGTCTTGAAAAAACAAATAAAACAAAACAAAAAAGAAAAAGAAAAGAAGAAAGGACACTGAGAAAGGGTGATGAGGGAGGACGGAACCTAGGCAAAGGATGCATGAACTGTGAAAGAGCATACAAAGCTAATTGCTTTTCTAGTTTCAACCCTGCCAAGGTCCTTTTTTTGTAGTGGTTAAATGCATAAAAATGTGATTGACAGCCAATGTATAAAATCGTGAGCAAAGCCCCA
>CABHPP010137380.1:1894-41839 GCA_902168425.1 Peromyscus attwateri
TGTGTGTGTGTTTGTATTACATAAATTGATATAGTCCATGCAATGCCCTGACACTGAGGACTTGCTCATCATGGTGCTAACAGAAGAAGAAGAAGAAGAAGAAGAAGAAGAAGAAGAAGAAGAAGAAGAAGAAGAAGAAGAAGAAGAAGAAGTAGTAGTAGTAGTAGTAGTAGTAGTAGTAGTACTATCCACTTCCTGCAGCTAACCATGGACACTAGACTTGAGGAAGAAGTGTCTATACCCATTAGAGTTCACAGCTCATTTTTTTTAAAGGCATAATTTCATTCTGAAACTTCCTGGAATTATGCAGCAATTCTCTGAATTCAGTCCACATGACACACCTTGTCTGAAAGCTTTCGAACCCTTTAATTATTTAACTTGTGTAATTTTATTTCCATTTCATGTCTTGAGAGTCTGTGGTGTTGTCATGATGGAAAAGCAAGAGAAATGGCAATGTGATGCTGCCCGGTTCCTCTGTCAGACAATATTAATAGAATGTCTATTAACAGGATGGATGGGAGGCACTGCTGGCAATATTTGGAAAAAAATGGACCTCTTTTGGTTGATTCTGTTGTAAATTTGACAATTTCCTTCAATTATTTTATTAATTTCTGTTAAATTTTAATTAGCATTTTTACCCCCAAAGAAATATAATTGCACCTTATTTTTCTCATTTATTTATCCTCTGACTAGTTCTTCCATCTATATTTTCATTTCTACTATCTAGGCACCAATGACCATTCCAGGAGTAGGAGATTAGAAAATGGATATGACATAATTCCAGTTCATAATGACTATGCAGCTCAGTGAAGGAGAAAAACAAATTATCTCCTCCCCAATTTCTTTCCTTCTAATTTGTTTTTCTTAATATTCATTCGAACTTCACATTTGACCATTTCAGCTCTATTCAGTGAGCCAGAAAAGAAGACATTTTCTGTACCAGAAGAGCTTAAAATAAAGTTCAGATAAATCACGTCAAGTTGTTACTAATGCAGCCAATGTTTGCCTCTGGGTGATTGCAATCTTCAAAGCTCCTAGCATCACCCATTCGTTTGATATGTAAACTAAATTGCTAATAAACCAAGCTTCTCTTCATCCCACAGGAGACAGCATACTCATTCCTCTTAAGATTTTCACTGATGTCAAACTTCTGATGACTTCTACCCTCACTGAGTACTCTGCTCTGCGTTTGAACCTCTCTGGCTGTCTTGTCTCACAGATGATTTCCACCTTTTGGTCTTCACATGGCCCAATGCCTTTATGATGTAAAGCAGAATTAACAGATTTTGGCTGTGGTAAACAGAGGTGGTGTTATCTTATGCTGCGATATTGTCCTTGCCTGTCCAGTGTTCTGCTGGCGAGCCTGTGCCGGTAATTGTTTGATTCACACCATCAACTTCTGCTCCTCCTTGGGTGTTTTGCCTTTTTCCTCCCTTCTCCAACTTCAGCTTCTACCCTCTCAAGCATCCTCTACTCTCAAGCAGGCAGATGACAATCTCTAACTCCTCTCATGTCACAGCACACATGTTCTTTCACAACTCTTGCATTTTAGTTCACGCCTGGACTTTAACTTTGAAACAGTTTTAAAAAAATGTTTATCTTTCTGACTTTATATAAACATAACAGTTATCTGCTTCTGAAATAGAAGTCTCTTTTTTGTTAACTGCTAAAAGCCCTAGCTTATTTATTTATTTATTTATTTATTTAATTGAAATAGATTCTTCTCTCATGCATTACATCCTGGCCACGGTTCCCCCTTCCTCCATGCTTCCTAGCTCCTCCCTACTTCCCCTCTCCTCCAGTCTACTCCGCTCTGTTTCCTCTTCAGAAAAGAGCAGACCCCTAGAGACAGCCAAACAGAAGAAAACAAGACAAGGCAAAAGCACTCATATTGAAGGTGGACAAGGCAACTCAAGAGGAGGAAAAGAGTCCTAAGAGCAGGCAAAAGAGTCAGAGGCACACCCACTTCCACTCTCAGGAGTGTCACAAAAAAAGAAAAACAAGCTAACAGACAAAATATATACACAGAGGACCAGTGCTATGGATATCTGTATGCTGTGAATGTGTTGCTCTGATTGGTTAATAAATAAAGTGCTGATTGGCCAGTAGCTAGGCAGGAAGTATAGGCGGGACAAAGAGAGAAGAGAATTCAGGGATCAGGAGGGCTGAGTCAGGAGATGCTGCCAGCTGCCACCATGAGAAGCATGATGTAAAGTACGGTAAGCCATGAGCCAAGTGGCAAGATACAGATTTATAGAAATGGGTTAATTTAAGATATAAGAACTAGATAGCCAGAAGCCTGAGCCACTAGGCCAAACAGTTTAAATAATATAAGCATCTGTGTGTTTATCTGAGTGGCTGTGGGCCCCGGGCGGGACTGGAGATAACTCTAGCTACAGACCAGGTACAGACCCAGGCAGGCCCAGTGTTTGCCGCTTCAGTCTCTGTGAGCCCATGTGAGCCCTGCTTAGTTGATTTGGTGGACCATGTTCTCCTGGTGTCCTCCATCCCTTCTGACTCTTAAAATCTTTCCTCCTTCTCTTCCATGGGGTTCCCTGATCTCTGAAGGGAGGGACCCAAAGGAGACCTCCAATTCTGATTCTGTTTTCCTGCACAATGTCGGGCTGTGGGTCTGCACACCAATGACAATGGGACAGGGATTGCTGTGTGAGTACAGCAGATGATCATTGGAAATCATTGTTTTACAATGTTAGTAATACCATCCTCCAGCAGATTTACAAAGTACCTGAAAGTGAAAGCTACACATAGCTATGATACAGCAATAAAATATGATGCAAAATACAAAATTATGGCATGGTCCAGCTGTGGAGTCCTAGACCCAAGACTCAATTCTGAGGACCCCAAAGGAATCACTCCCCCAAAAATCAAATGGGAAAAGAATTTGTGAAAATCAAGATAGGGACTCTAAACAGACTGACAGTTTGTGGGAGATGAGGATGTAGTCCTGTGTTGGTATTTATGAGCTTTAAGTGTCAGTATCAAGAGGAACAAGCAGTTTTGGTCAAACTGTGATCTGATTGATCATAATTATCTCAGGATTGGTCATGTAGATCTTATTAGGAGCAAAGAAAGTTGATGAAATCTGTATAGTGATTTCAACTCATCACAAGAGTTTTGTAGTCCACACCTGTTGTTCCTGGAATCCAAGGTGACTGAAGAGGAGAGTGACTCACAAGGAAAGAGACATGAAGGCAGTGATGCTAAACTTCCATCTTGCTTTTAGTTATTACTTGAGCATCTGCAGATGCTTTCGGCAGAAGCATCTTCTAAGTTCTCATTATAGTTCTTTAATGTTTTTAAACCTTTGTGTTTATTTCACGCACATGGGTGTTTTGGAAGCATACATGTCTCGTCTCTGCACCTCTAACCAAGTTCCTCTAGAAGAGCATCCAGTGCTCTTAACTGCTGAGCCACCTCTCCAGCCCCTTGTTATGGTTCTTAAAATAATGGTGACACAAGTATCAATAGCTACATGCAGCAAAGGCTTGCAGAAACAGCTGCTGGTCTCCAAACCTTTATGTTTTAAACTTGTTTGCATTTATAGGTTGTTCAGATGTCTTATTCACTCAAAAACTATTTTTGAAGAAAAAGCAGAATTACATCAAAGTAGATATAAACAGCCAGACATGCATCTATTGAGCTGGTAAATATTTATTAGTAAGACCCTAGGGAATTTTATTTAAGAATATGGATGGATGTTTGTAAGTTGAAAACTCTTCCAGCTCATTAGATAATTTGTTTTATTGGTTTTCTGAAAAAAACACACAAGAAATTGGTTTTCGATTTTTAATATGCATATTAATCACCTAAGAAGCTTGTTAAATGCAGATTTCCTCTTCCGGCAGAACAAAGTCTGATATCTCATGGTGGTGGGGAGTAAAGATTTCATACTTTTGTATATTTTTCAGTGGATTTTGTTGAATGGAGCTTCGTTCTACCTTCTTCTAGGAGCAGGGTGGCTAACTTAAATTGTTTCCAAATACAACTGCTTCAACTCACATAAAAACTGTATTCTAGAAGAGCATTTTGAGGTAGTAATTGTATTTTAGAGGGTTTACTAAAATACATCTATGTTTTAAATTAAAAAAATCACGTTAGTATGCATTCTGCTTTTTTATCGTCTCAACTTAGTACAGTAGTTTCAAACAAGTAAATCATGTAGAATAACGAGCTCAAAGTAGCACTATCAGTAATTAAGTGCCTCTAAAGCTATAATTCTCAACCTTGGGGTTGTGACCTCTCTGGGAGTCAAATCATCTTTTCACAGGGTTTGCCTAAGACCACTGGAAAGCATAGATGTTACAATTCATCACAGTAGCACAATTACAGTTATGAAATAGCAATGCAAATAATTTTATGGTTGGGGGTCACCACAACATGAGGAACTGTATTAAAGGCTCACAGCATTAGGAAAGCTGAGAACCACTGATCTAAAGTCACTTTATAGCCATGTTTTAATACCACCAAGGTGATACTTTTACTTAATAATATTTCCTCAGAGAACTAGATTAACCTTTACAAAGACAGTCTGTGTGGTAGATGGGGTTTATAAATAATAGTCTACGCACTGTTGGCAGATTTGGAAACCCTGCACCTCTTGTGGTGTTACAACCAACCATCAGTTGAAAAAGAAAAAAAAAATTAAAACAACTGGCTTGAGATGTAGCTTGATAGATAGAATTCTTTTCTACCAATCATAAAACGTCGAATTTGAGCTCTACTGCTGCAAACCCAGACTTGACGGAGTATGTCTGTAACCCTAGCATTTGGGAGTTGGAAGCAGGAGAACCTGGGGTTCACATTCATCATCACACACATAGAGAATTCAAGGCTAGTCTGAGCTATGATATCCTTTCTCAAAACAAACAGCCATAGAATGATTTTTTTTTAACTCTTCTTACATGGTTTTAAAAACTCTCCCCTTTCTGTACAGTTGACTTCTGCTTATCCCTCATTTAAGTCTGTGGACAAAGGTCTCCGGAACCCTTCATCCCACGTACAGTCCACATTTTATCCTTTCAAAAGCTCATCAATTTTTGCTTTACTGGACTTATGACAACTACAATTATAGATCTTTTCTGTGATTAATGAATTTTGTGTCTGTATCTTTGGTGCCCTGTGAATTCCTCAGTAGATTCTGTTTCATTAACTGCTATTAAATTAAACGCTTGACCTGAGGCCTGGCAAGGAGAAGCATCTAATATGCTCTATGCATGCATTAATGAATGATGGTATAAAAGAGAAATGCCAAATTATAAAAGTATCAGTGGTTTTTTTTTTTGACAGGCATCAATGCTTATTATAGAACTGTTTTGTTGTTTGGATATGGCAGGCACACTAGGACTGTCTGAAAGATGAAACTATTAAGATGTCTCATGTAATGATGCCATTTAAGACCACAGAGTCAACTGAAAAAAGTGATTACTGAAGATCAGTATAAGCAGACCATCAAACTACAGCTTAACTATTAGACCGTAGACTTTGCATGCTAAAATATTATGCCTAATATGAAATGCTGGAGACAGAACGGCCTTGTGGGGACTGTGGGAGAGTGGGTGGGGAGAAGAGTAGGGTCATAGGCAAGGCTCTAATAACAAAAGGTTTGAAATTTAATCAGAAGCAAATACAACTTTCAAATCTAGAGCTAAAATAGGGGTGCAGTTCTGAATGAATTGCCACTCGCAGAAAACTACAGCACATCATCATTTAGTGTATGTAAAATTGTAACGATACTAAGTCTTACAACTGACCGAACAAGCTATGTGTTTATTTGTACATGAAATGAAAAATTGAAATGGATAAAGTTAGTGTCTCAAATGCCCCTGTAAAACTGAACAGTTGGACTATAATGCCAAAACCAGGGGTGCTTGGAAGATGTGCACAGGGGACAGGCCAAAACTGTAGAAGTCACACTTCTTCGATGTTATAAGATGAATGTGCTCAGACTACATAGGTAACTCTTTAATTTGGGGTGGTTATCTAAGGCAGACAGTCACAGTCCTGATTAGTCATTTTGTGATGTCCTCACAAGCTTATTAAATTAAAAAGAGGGAGGGGGCTGTTTTCTTGAGACACAGCTCAGCCCTTCTCAGTGGCATCCATGCTTGAAGAGCAGATGTAAAGAGACAGATTGGATATTGGAAATATTCCCATTATTTCCAACTAAGAGACTCCTGCTTGATTACAGTTTCCTTTTCCTGGTGACTCCACTGTTTATCTAAGAAAGGAACAGCTTGCTCATTCAGCAAGTATGGCTTCTGAGATATTAGAAGGAATAGTACAAGAGAATAGTAGAGGTCTCAGCCATTCTGCAATGCCTCCTGTGAAGGACAGCAGTGCCCTTCATTCCAACACCTGCATTCCAAATATTCAGATCCGTAGTATTAAGAGCTGTGTGACCCTGGTCTAAGGGAAGGGCTTTCAACAATTTGTATTCTTCTTTTTGGAATTTGGTAACTTTAAGGTGTGGAAGCTTTGGCTGAATTTGTCAGGTTGTTGTCTGCACCTGTCACTTTATATGAACTGACTTAGGAAAAGGGGATGTGAATGCTCCTGACCAATTCCTGAATTATAAAATGAGGGTAGTGGTTGTGTCGCTGGAAGTTTTCCTGTGTCCTGCCTGGTCCGAGGTGGGTACAAATCCTTCCCCCAAGTAAACACATAGAGGCTTATAGTAATTAAAACTGCTCGGCCATTAGCTCAGGCTCCTTATTGACTAGCTCTTACACTTAAATTAACCCATAATTCCTATTTATGTTTAGCCATGTGGCTTGGTGCCTTTTCTCAGTTCTGCCTTCACATCTTGCTTCCTCTGTGTCTGGCTGGCGACTCCTGACTCTGCTCTTCCTCTTCCCAGCATTCCTTTGGCCTTCTCACCCAAGCTATTCTTTCTGCCTGGCTACTGGCCAATCAGTGTTTTATTAAAAACCACTGTACAGCAGCATTGTCCCGCAGCAATTGTCTGCACCTGTCACTTTATATGAACTGACTTAGAAAAAGGGGATGCGAATGCTCCTGACCAATTCCTGAATTGTAAAATGAGGACAGTGGTTTTGTTGCTATGCAGATCGATGTGAATCAGTTCAACAGTGTGTGGTTTTAGCTAGAGGTATATAACTGGGAGTTCTTAGGACTAATCTGCATTTGTAGGTATGTATGCTTTTATATGTCATTAACTGAAGAAGTAGAATCATTAATTTTGAAAAAATAGCTTTATAATACATCACTTCAGCATTTTCAAGTCCTTATTTTAAGCATACGAAGATAATTATATTTTAATTTCTCTCCCTAACTCAGTTTCTCTCCTTTAATTCTTGCTGGTTGAGTTTGCCCTCCCACCTAGATTTACTTAATTGGGCAGTCTCTACCTTCAATGTACTGTTATACACTGCAAGTATTATTTTCATATTCATATTGCGTGATATCCAAAACATTTAT
This sequence comes from Peromyscus attwateri, assembly GCA_902168425.1. Classification (NCBI taxonomy): domain Eukaryota; kingdom Metazoa; phylum Chordata; class Mammalia; order Rodentia; family Cricetidae; genus Peromyscus; species Peromyscus attwateri. The sequence continues at coordinate 9,353 of CABHPP010137380.1, forward strand.
AGAAACTGACAGCTACATGTGCCTGACTCCTAAATTTCCACCATTGTAATCTGACTTATATGTGCAGTTTCAAACCTTTTTAAAAAAATTTCCACGTCATATGCAATTGTCAAAATTGGAGCTATTGTCATAATTTTGTTTCATTTTTCAGGATGTTGTCATTAAAAATTGTGCTGAAATAATTTTTATGGTTTCTTCACAGTTTTCCCCCCACAGTTTTCACACAACATAAAGCAAAGCTTTGTCTATATGTGAGCAAAGACAAGAGTTTGGAGAACCTTACAGGCCCAGCCTGGTTAGCGTTTGAGAACCATCCCAAGTGAAATCCTCAAATATCCCGTTTTCCCTTTGGGTTGATGGTGATCAGTGTCTTCTGGATTCAGATATAAATCTATGATGGTTCAGGTCACTGTATTTCTGTTTCTTTCTTTCTGCAGTTTATTGCTTTTGCTTCTTTATTCTTCATCTTGGTTTCCATCACAACCTTTTGCCTGGAGACACACGAAGCTTTCAATATTGTTAAAAACAAGACAGAGCCAGTCATCAATGGCACAAGTGCTGTCCTCCAGTATGAAATCGAAACAGATCCTGCCTTGACGTATGTAGAAGGAGTGTGTGTGGTGTGGTTTACTTTTGAATTTTTAGTCCGTATTGTTTTTTCACCCAATAAACTTGAATTCATCAAAAATCTCTTGAACATCATTGACTTTGTGGCCATCCTCCCCTTCTACTTAGAGGTGGGACTCAGCGGGCTGTCCTCCAAAGCTGCTAAAGATGTGCTTGGCTTCCTCAGGGTGGTTAGGTTTGTGAGGATCCTGAGAATCTTCAAGCTCACCCGCCATTTCGTAGGTCTGAGGGTGCTTGGACACACTCTTCGTGCAAGTACCAATGAATTTTTGCTGCTGATCATCTTCCTGGCTCTAGGAGTTTTGATATTTGCTACGATGATCTACTATGCTGAGAGAGTAGGAGCTCAGCCCAATGACCCTTCAGCTAGTGAGCACACACAGTTCAAAAACATCCCCATTGGTTTCTGGTGGGCTGTGGTGACCATGACTACCTTAGGCTACGGGGATATGTACCCCCAAACATGGTCAGGGATGCTGGTGGGGGCCTTATGTGCTCTGGCTGGAGTGCTGACAATAGCCATGCCTGTGCCTGTCATTGTCAACAATTTTGGAATGTACTACTCCTTGGCAATGGCGAAGCAGAAACTTCCGAGAAAAAGAAAGAAACACATTCCTCCTGCTCCTCTGGCAAGCTCACCTACATTTTGCAAGACAGAATTAAATATGACTTGCAACAGTACCCAGAGTGACACGTGTCTGGGCAAAGAAAACCGGCTTCTGGAACATAACAGATCAGGTAAGGCACGATTTCAAATGCATCCTGTGGAATACTTTGTAGATCAGTGTATCCTATAGGTAGAAGGTAGCTGTGCTTGTTTTCTGTAAATACACATGAGTTTTCAGTTTCACCTCTCGTAAGTGTGTGTTTGTGTGAGGCTTGTAGGTAGCTAGACTGTAGCGTTTCTACATGTAGATCTGCAGAGCAGGTCTGTGGGGTTTTCTAACGCTGGTGGGACTGACCTCTGCTGATGGTGCCAATATTCTCTTTTGCCCATTTGTTGCTCTGTGCCAATGTCTCCTTGTTTCTCTGCATGATGTGATGGTATGATCTTAACCATTTTCCGTTCCTCATTCTCAAAATGTTCACCTCCATATCATTTGGCTTGGTGTGTTTGTCTCAGTTTTACCTCTGCCTCATGGTACTCTGCATCTCAACCTCATTCACGAGAAGCAGTTACTTAAGGAGAATGGATGCTTGCACATCAAAGGCCTAGACACTAAAGAGGTGATGTGGAAGACAGATATTTCAATGAGAAAGCTCATTATTAGTAATATGCTAGATTGACCAAATTTTCATTGTTTTAAAATTAGGTGGGATTTCTAAACCTAATACTTTTCATGATGCAAAGTTACATATAATACAAAAAAAAAGCACTCACCATTGTTCAAGGCACAAGTCATCTGTCATGGTAACCAATGACAAAATTCCACCTCTTTCTGACGATCATTTCTTATGGCATTGTGCCTTGGTCTCTACTCTCTTCTAGAACTGAAGTTTGAATATTTTACTGCTTGGCATTTGCTGGAATCCCACTCCCTGTATGCTAGATGTAATCTACAGCTGATTGATTCTAGCTTGAGAGTTAGTCTGTCCAAGCCAAGGCAGAGTTCTTGCTTGTCTATTATGTCCTAGTAAGATATAATATATTTTAGATTAACAATTGAAATAGCTTACTTTGAAATTTAAAGTAAATATATACCACTCTTTCAGATCTACTTTAACTATTTCTTATATGTAAAAAAAAAAAAAAGAAAGACTGTTGGTGATCTCATGTCCCATTTAGTAACAAGGCCCCATCTTAGATGCTTCTGAAAATTTTTATGAGGCAAACAGAAGACTCAAAGTAGTATGACTGGAGATGAACTGCTCTTCAAAAATTTCCTCCTCAGTCCTTATATGGATTTGGGAATTCACCTGCTAATTCCATCAGCACATATCCGACAAGTGTTAAGAATATCTATCTGAAGGGGAGAACTTAGAGAAGGTTGTTACTCACGACATTGCTCTCAGTGTGTTTATGCAGAATCCTTAAGAAAGGCATGTACAAAGAGGACACATCTTCCTCTCTACTCAATATTGTAGTGTCAAGCTAGTGTGCAGGCTGATGTAGGTATAGAGAAAGCCCTTGGCAAGCATGCAAAAGTAAACATCACTTTCACAGACACGGGGGATCTTGCTGTACGTTTTGCTCAAAATGATTTTGAGTCTTCAAAGTGACATGGTCGTTCTTATGCTTTGGGATTATATTAATTAAGTTTTTTGGGAGGTGGGAAATAGAGTCTCAGAGAAGTAGGGAAAACATGCCTCTTTAAAGGACTGCAAGGCCAGTAACTACTTGAGAGATTTTCCTTAAGGATACTACACTCTTAACCATCTCCATTCACAGTATCTGAATAACATGTAACAAATTACATGATAACTCTGTGCTAATGGATCACTACATTTATTTTGAGTTCACAGCACCTGTGTGAAAGCTGATTATCCATGAGCTAGATTCCAAAAACGAATCAGAATTTTGTAAGGAACATTTCTCCCTTTTTCGATACATTTCCATTTTACTCCGTGTAATTTTTTTTTCTTTATTGTGGTGAATACTGTGATGTGGCTACTGTGTTTTGTATACTGAGTGACCGGACTGCAGGCATCTGTGGTAAACTCTCTGTACTGTCTCATTTCTGCATCTATCACTGTCTGTCAATGGGCATGGTGCTGTGACCAGTGTTATCAGGTGACGACAGCACAGGAAGTGAGCCACCATTATCACCTCCCGAAAGGCTCCCCATCAGACGCTCTAGTACCAGAGACAAAAACAGAAGAGGGGAAACGTGTTTCCTGTTGACGACAGGTGAATACACGTGCACGTCTGATGGAGGGATCAGGAAAGGTAGGCATTTGCATTTGATCAAATCATACTAGATAACTCGGCCATTAAGTAGGAGTGATGCAAAATGCTCATTCATCATTTTCCAAGGAACGCTGCATGTGGTGATCTTTGATACTCTCCATCACATCTTCTCTCATTATAAACACTTTATAATCGCCATTATGACAGACTCCTTTATTATTGCATTACCCTTTTTTTTTTCTTTATACATCCTTCATCCTTTCATTTACCATGTGTCTATGGGTAGAATTTTAACAGAAGAGGTAAACATCATTAGGTCAGTCATTAATCATTTTAATAGTCTTTAGAAGTTATCTTTTTTATTAAAACAGTACTCACTAAATGACTCTATGGCTATATTTGTTAAGTAATTGATGACCATTAAACAATCAATAAGGGCATATTCTTTTTCAGATGGAAGAACTAAACACCCTTTAAATAGCTTTCTCAATACCTGCCTAGGCAGCTAATACCGGTAACTTCTCTGACTGTCTCAACAGGCAAGATCCTCTGCTCTGCCACATGCATTTTTAAAAAATCACTTGAAAGGTCACTTATGTGATTAAAAATACACATTTTTTTCTTTAGGCCCAATAAAATATTTTAAATTCATTAATATTTTTCAGTAGAAACTAAACAGTACTTAACATATAGGAGATGATAAATATTTGTTGATGAAATTAAAATGGTTGAGCAAGTATCTTTGTTAAAGAACAAGTAGAGATCTGTAATGATTTATTACCCTCATTGACTAAATCTAAACATAAACTTTCATAGTTTGTTCCACTGTATTCTGTAATTGAGGTCCACATTTGTTATGCAAAGCAGTTTTTCTAATTCTTTAGTGTTTTAAGATGTCCTCCTTAAAAAGTATCTCATAATTCATATTCTGGTTCTCTTTCATTTCTTCTGAACATTTTGTTTCTTCTCTACTTCAATGTCTTTGAGGCATGAAAACAATGACAGCATTTTTTGAAGAGTAATATTTCAAATAATTCTTCATCCCAGTTATTTCCATCATTTCCATGTGTTCCTTGAGCTAAAATGTGTTACAATCCTCTGAATGAGTTTCTTTATTATTTTTACATTTATATATGTACTGAAGAGTTTAAATGTTTAAATGATAGCTAAAATCTTATAGTATTTGAGCAAAATATATGTATATACATTAGGTAGTAATATCTTGTGTTCAAAATACTTTACTAAGTGCATATATATCTTAACAAGCTTTATCTCTGTATATGTAGATGTATATATGTGTGTATACACATTATATGTATATGAGATCAAACATTTATTTTATGCATCTTCCATTAAAGTATTATATGCAGTACTTATACAAAGGTAATGTGTTTAAAGGTCTTGATATCAATTTTCTTCCATGTCAAATAATACTTTCTACATTAAACTGTCAAGAAATGTCTGAGAAAACCTTTGGATACTATAAGATAGCATGTTAATATCAACTTTTACTATAAAATTGCAAAGCTTTGTGAACAAAGCAATTAATAAGATATTTATTTTGCATGGAAAGATATATGTAATTTTATTTCACACATGTAAACTTTACTTTTTAATGAGGACTTTTTTGGAAACTGATTAGCTCACATGAGCTTTCTGTGCTTCATCATTCCTTCCCACACCAACTCTTCCACATTCGTGCTTCTTTATGTCATAGCTGCATGTTCTTTCTATGTGGGTATTGTTTATGGAAACACTTAGCCATTTTAACTTTGTCTTCTGTTGTCACATCTACCAGAAATCCATCCATCGCCCTTCCTCATTCCTTTATAGAGCTTATAGCGTTCTTTTATTCTACCCCAATATTTACTTCCTATAGGATCTATTCCCTTTTCAAGTTGATTATTCTATTTAATTTTATTTCAAAGTTCAAAAAAATTCTCTTTGTATAAACTTTAAAAAAATTATTGGATTCCTATTTGTTATTTCACATATAAATGTGAAAACATTCCATAATGCTTTTAGAGAAAGGAAAGATTCATTTAAAGAGTAACCTTCCAAGATTTAAGACCTTTGTGTTTCCTTACAACTGCCTTTGAGTAGTTTTCTAAACTAAAGCCTTCATGCACTATATATATATATACATACATATATATATATGTATATATATATATGATGACAATATCCCAATTGAGCACATGCTCCTAGGAGCTGAGTAAAATTTGAATTCTGTATTCTGATGTTGGTTCTAAGTAGGTTTACTATTGTTTATTATCATGAGTAACTTAGATTTTATAATTATATCTTCATTGATGTTTTCAGTCACTCCAGGAAAAGCTTAATTAAGCAAAAAAATTATCAGAATTCCTAATCAGAAATATTTAGAATAGTTAAAACTAAAGATATATAAAGAACATGTAATTTTACTAATTAAATATGTGTTGCTCAATGGGGAGAGCTTTTTCAAATGATATTAAATTACTGATATTAAAAAGAAAAGGATCTGCAAACAAAATAAGAAATGTTTACTTTAAAATCTATAATTTTGAAGAATAATTAACATTTAGAATAGCAATCAAGATTCATATATCACTGGGTGATTAAAATAAAATTATCTAACAGATCATTATATTTCTGAGAATTGTATAAAGGGCTTGGGGTATAAAGTACCCCTTTAAATGTGTTCATTGCAGTAATTAACATTCATCAATGTTTATAATCTAGTTTACATTTTTAGGTCACATAATCAACCTCTACTGCATAGGAAAAATCATCTTCTCTGTAATCTTCAAAGTAATAGTGTCAGTCACTGCAGAGAAGAACAGTAATAATGGAGTTACCATGCACCTGGTTTCTATGTAAGGATAAATTATTTTCAATTTAAAAAAAAATGAAGGCATTCTTCCATTAACTATCACATCATTCAGTAGCATGTAATGAAAACACACCCTCTTCTATGTTTTATAATAAAGGATGTTAAAAGAAGAGAGGCAAGTAAATGTTTATTAAACAGAAAATATATCTCCCAAACCACTATTATAATTAATGGATGGTGAAATGTCTATTCACAAAACCATTTAGAAGACATCCAGTCTACTGGAAATCAATACGTGTGCATGTGGGTAGTGGTCATTATTCTCCTCTCCTGTTCCATCCAGGGTTAGCCTGTTATAAGGTTATTATGGAGTCTGTCTTGATGCATATTTGTCTTGCCCTCTTTATGTCAGATTCATAGAGAAATTGTTTCAGTCCCAATTAAAAGAAGTAGAGGTAGTTACAAAGGACTCTTTCTTTTCTCTTCGCCCCACATTCAGCAAGCACACTAGAGCCCATGGAGAGTACTACACACTCTAGAGGAGGCACCAGACAAGAAGCTCACTGGAATTGTGTGCATTTACTCAATTTTGGTTGCCCTACAGGAAGCTCATTTCCAGCCCTGTAACTGTTCAGTGGAACTGCCAAAATGTGTATTTCCAAAGCTGTGTGATAGGACTCCATTTTCATTCAAATGTCATGCTTTGTACTTCATGTCACACTTTATGTGAGATGCACCCCAAACTCATTCAACTGCCTATAATATTCTACTGAAAATGCTTCAACATGTGAACCACTCAAAAGGTCACAGGTTGGGGTCACTGGCTGAGTGGTTAAGGAAAACAACCAAGCTAATGTTCCTGAAAAGTTTTTTTTTTATCTAAGTACATAGATATCACTAACAATAGATTAGTTTGAAAATTTTGGGCTGAAATAAAATTTGCCTCAATTTCTAGAGGGTGAGGGAAAGAGTTGAAGTCATCTGAGAACATCAAATTCAGATTTATTTCACTGAAATTATGACTCAGTTTACATTTCATTTGCTTCCTTTTTATTTAATTTTATTTTATTACCTAAGGGATTGGTAATATGCTTTCCATCCTGTATCACCTGGATAATGGTACCAAATGCCATTATTATATGAATCACCCTTTTAAACTTGTAAAGCTCAAAGAATACATATGTTGGAAACAAGTGTCCTCTTCAAGTTAAGCATGCTTCATTAGCTACTAATACTAAAGTTAAAAAAGAAAAATAGCTCATGTATTTTTAATTTTCAGAAACACTTCCTGAACTTTCAAAGTGTTGAGTCTATAATCTTATTAAAATTGCTTTGCCTGAGTCTTAGAAGTTCTTGTAGTCTCTATGGCCAAATTACATCAATGCTAGCTATAATCTGGACATAAACATGTTTTGGAATATTGTAGCTATAATTTGTGATAGATGGCTTAATAGTTTCAGAATGCCAAATACAGTGAATTTTGGTTTTTAGAAGTATGAATTGTCCCAATATTGAATTCATTGCAAATGGTTTGAACACAAAAAAAAAAAGCACTTTTGATTATTCTTCACAGTATTGTTTGTCTCTGTCTATTTTCTGGTTGAATTCAACTGATGTCTGTGCATTTTTTCATAAAAGGATATGAAAAATCCCGAAGCTTAAACAACATAGCGGGCTTGGCAGGCAATGCTCTGAGGCTCTCTCCAGTAACATCACCCTACAACTCTCCTTGTCCTCTGAGGCGCTCTCGATCTCCCATCCCATCTATCTTGTAAACCAAACTGCATCAACTGACTAAATTATATCAATACAAGTACTGTTTACCCTATAATGGAAATAATTAAATGTAGAGTTTCTCCAGGCTCCACTAATACAGTATAAATCCTGCATGATATTACTATTTGAAGTCAGAAATGCTACTTGAGTAGCTAAAACATCTTATTCTGGCTTTAAAGATGATCCAAAGTAGTGCTACTCCTCAGTATGAATTGCCCCAAATTTCCTGTTGCAATACAGTGACCAATAGTGTCAGAGATCGGCCAGTACACTAATATATAACCACATCTTCAGGGAGATATACTTAAATAGTGTGCTTCTAAATGCCAACCACTTCACTGGACCTTCATTTCTTGTGACTCCAAACCATTCTGAAGATGTCTGGGATCCTCTCTAGATTGCACATGACATGACTTTGATCAGTTCATTTGCATGGGCCATCTTGTCTGTATCGCCTGAATACAATGTTGTAGCGTCCCGGGACTGGATGGCTCAGGATATGTGTCCTCGCTTCAAGCCGTCCTGCCAACGTGAAAGCACTGGTCGCCTGTTCTGCATGTTGAATTGTGGGGCAGGGAGGGCGCCCTTCTCCTTGGCATATTTCCCCCTTATTCTCTGATAGAAATATTTAGTTTAAATTACCTTATTTTCTTGATTGACTTATCTTCAAAAAAAAATGTTGTATTGGTGTTCTGAATGTTTTTTGGTTGTTTGTACACACAGATAACTGCAAAGAGGTTGTCATTACTGGCTACACGCAAGCCGAGGCCAGATCTCTTACTTAATGACTTGGGGAAGGCACAAAACATGAGAGAAAGGTAACTGCTAGCCAGGCTTGCCTTGTTTAGCCAGGAATCTCTGCTTGGTGATAGAGCCATTTCCCTCCACTATAAGTCCTAGCATTTGTCATTATTTTCAGAGGTGAGAGTGCTAAATATTACCCGAAGCTCTCGTGTGTTTTCATTTCTGATTTTGTGTGAACATCAAAGGTCACCGATGTTCCCTGGAGGGTTTTTTTTTTTTTTCCGTTTGTTTGCTTTGTTTTTGACTAGCCTTAAAATTTGCATCAAAGGACTAACCAGACTTTTCAGGCCGTGTTTAATCAGGTGCTTTGTCCTGTGTGTTGTTTCGGTCTGTCTGTCTTCGCTCCCTGTCTTAACCATATATGCCATTTGTCTCCATAGAGGGTAGATGTGCCCTGATAGGCTCTTTAAACTTAGCACTGATTTCCCTACCTCCTACCCCCTGTCTTGTTTGCTACTTGGAGCAGCCTCTCTGCTTTGTATATACGTTAATGATGCTCTGTAGACTACCTAAATTAATAGGCACTGTGAATCTTTTTTGATGAGCAGGACTGAAGCAGCGATTTCACCATAGTACTCAGTTGCCTACTGCACTGTCAATTTCTACTACCTAGTAACCAGCATCCATCACTACATTCCAGCATACATCCCTAGGGAGTCTTTTGCAGTCTGGAGGGAAGATAGTCTGTTTACACATCCCTACCAAATGCTACAGCAATAGTGTGTCTGATATTTTGGGAAAGAAATGCCATAATATAACTGCAGTGTAGACAATAATTTTGATGCATTGATCCTTAAGATTGTTCATGAAGTCCTACTTCTCATGTTTATTTTTGATAGGAAGACAATTGTCACTTTTGTTATTGGATAAAGACATGTGTTACTCTTCATTCCCAAGCTCTAGAGCATGAGCTGCATGTCAGAGATCTTGTACAGCAATGCATTTACCCAGACGTAGCTATCTGAGATTTAGAGATACTGTGACTCTTTTGATAACACCACTCATAGAATGCTATAAGTACTCAGAGGTTTATGGTAAAGAATTAATATGCTGTCTGATGCTGCTGTTATAGACTGCAGTGTTGTACAGAATTTATCATGGATTTTTGACTGCTGAAAAAAAGGGACAGTGAGATTTAGCCATACCAAGGATTGTACTGGAAACTTCTGCTACTGAATGTGCCCTGATGTGACCAGTTTGCACTCAGAAGAGGTCCTGCACCTTCGTGAGGCATTTAAAGCTTATAAAGGAATGGAGGCTGGAACTGAAATGGTGCTCGCCATGGAAATATTCTGCTTTTCGACTGACCAGTGTCCAGGAAACAACTGTAAATACCAACATGTGCATGGGTCAACCCCTCTGACAATCTCATAGCACAGGGAAGCCAAACCCACGGTTAACATCTCCAAAGCTTCGAGAAGTGCCCACAAGGCTCGGAATGGCTCCTCTCCGGCTCATGGTGGTTTTGTTGAGAATTAATGAAGGCAGTGAATCTGATGTAGTATAGGTTTGTTTTCATTTCTCTTATTGTGCACCATGTGTTGGATCTACAAACACTGACTGCCTCATTTTCTTGCGAATCACTTATCTATCAGCTTGTCAACTGTGCTGTAGACTTTTAGTGTCTCCATATAAAATCTAACTCATTTTTAGTCATGTATTCATTTAGTTCTGGAAAAGTGTTACTATCTAAAAGACATTCACTGACAGTATTCATAGTTTAAGTCTTTTGTCCTTGTTACCTCAATTATAAATATTAAAAATATAAATTCTGGCAATGAGAATATTTTTTTATTAAATGATCAAGGAAAATGTCAGTATATAGTAGAATATTATCAAATTATATCTTAAAATGTCTATTTTGCATAACAGAGATATTCTTCAATCAATTCTTTTTTGTGAGCTTTGTGGCTAATGAAGCGTGTATTTGTCTTTAACACTGCAGTAGTTGAAACTGTATAAGAGTTTTTCATCTTGCTTAATCAATATTTCCAGAATCTATTAGTTCCCCTGGGATTCTGAATATACTATATAACCGAATTATGAACCCCTGTATCGTGTACCTTTTGTGACCATCTCAAGGTGCATGCCTAACCTTGGTGATAAACCAATGGACATGTTACTAACTGAAATGAAGAATAAAAGGCAAATGAGCTGGGGATAAACTTGAATCCTATCTGATTAAATTATTCATATCATTCTCTGGGCTCCTTTCTTTGTGTGCTACTCTTTCAACAGGCTTTACTATTGTTCTGCTTCATGGTTCCACCACACACACTCCTCATACGTTCCAAAGAAGTTGGGAATGAAGGGCTTTTAAACTACTGAAGCTATCATTTTTATTCAAATCTTAGAAATATAGCTGATATTTTCCCATTCTTTATGTCTTCTTACTTCCTCTGTCTAAATTCCCCCTTAAAAGAGTATAAAACCATTAATTACAATGGTACTCAATATTTATAGGCGATTTTATGATCAACACTAAAATTTTACTTATATTTCTGATTTGCCACAGTTCTGGGGGCAAATGCTTTTGTTTTATTTATTAGCAGCAGTACAGTTAAGGACCTGGAAGGCACAACCCTTCATTTATATTTTTGTCACCATTGTCCCCACAGTGGTTTGCTACATTTTAAATATTGACTGAACTTCTTGGTGTGAATTCTACTTTAAAACATGCCTCCTGTCTCTAGATCTCTGCTTCCTACACACGACGTCCACAGCTGGCTCTCCAGTCCTACTGAAGGACTGAGGATAAATTTACCATCCACAATTCTGTCACACCAGCTTAGGGTAGGAGAGAAAGGAAAGACAGAAAACACAATGGAGGCAGAAAGGAATGTGGGCAAATCCAAACCTTTTTTTTTTTTTTTATAGTGTATTCAGCACGTAGTTTTCTGTCTCTAAAGCTGCTCGGTGCTAATGACTAAGAGAATGCTTAGAAGCTGAGCCTAGCAAAGAGGGTTTTGCAAGTAGACGTGCCTGTAAAATGTCGTTAACATTTTGTTAATAACAAACAGTGATGTCAGGATGAAAGACTTACTGTGAAAAGGACCGGACCGCTATGTAAGAAAGAGAAAGCAGATATTTACATAAGAGTAATTACCACCAATTCTTATTGAAAAAACAGGAATAAGTCATCATGACTGAAGAGAAAAGATATTCATCTTATTTTTAAAATAAATCACAAGCGGGGACCTGTGAGATGCCTAAGAAGGTAAAGACCTTTGCCACCAGGCCTGGTGATCGGAGTTTAAGCCCTGGGACCCATGCAATGGAAGAAGGACTGACTCACTATGTGTCCACTAACCCACACATGCACTGTGGCACACACACACGTGTAAATAAAATACAAAAACAAATAACAACGAGTCAGACTGAAGGATAGCTTTCTGGTGAACTTATCGTAGAAAGACTCCAGGGAGGAGGGACTTACAATCTGCTTGAGAACATTTATAAGTAAGCGAATGGATTTAAATATTGAAATCCTTAGGAGTTAAATTTGATTAAAATATGTCCCTTGATGGTTTCCTTACTGAAAAGAATGTTCCCCTTTCTCCCAATTTCCATCGCCAAAATGAAAGTTTTAGCATTTAAATATTATCAAATGATAGATTTACATTAATTAATCTATTGTGGGTTCAGTGAGCTTAATATTGATATAAAATTCCACCTCGTTCTTTCTTAAACTACTTTTGCTTAGAAATATGACATTTCCAGTGTTTTCTAAAACTACATGGTTGAATCATTATTATGACATTTATTTCGTCATTACATTGTCAACTCCAAAGTGACTAATGATGGAATAGCTGATTGGAACATTGCATTAATATTTTCAAAGTATAGGGGCACCTCCATTCAGAATCCCAGATAACCTAGCACGCATTATTTTAAAAATAGAATTTTTGTTCTTATACAGGACAAGGTACAGGGCCCCTCTGGTTCCTTTCCTACATGCACACATGTGCCCCAGCACCGTGAACAGTCCCTCTGCTTCATTTGGGGAGTCTGGGTCCACACAGGGACATCATCACATAAAGTCCCATGGTTCCAACAAACCGGAGTTCACCACAGGTATTGTGCGTTCTATGGAGTCTGAAAAACATGTAGTGCTCTGTATGTTCCTTTGTGGTACCACACAGAACCCCTTCACAGCCTAAGGATCCTTTGTTTCGTCAGTTCAGTTTTTAGAAGAAGCATCTTTCATTTACTAATATACACAAAAAAGTCACTTTATATCTTTTCGAGACGTGATATGCTGCTCAGCTTTCTGTCACTGTGGCGCAAACTAGAGTCACCTAGAACGAGGAAACCCCGATTCAGGAAATGTTTCCATCCCACTGGACTGTAAGGCACTTCTGTAAGGACACTAGTTTGATTAATGGTTGATGTAAAATGGATGGCCTAGCTCACTGTGGGAGGAACCACCTCTGGGAAGGTGGTCCTGGGTTGTCTAAGAGAGCAGGCTGAGCAAGTCAGGGAGAGCAAGCCAGTGAGCAGCATCCACTCATGGTCTCCGCTCCAGTTCCTGTCTAGAGTTCCTGCTGTAGCTTCCTTCCATATGGACTGTGGCTTGGCAGTATTAGGATGAAATAAGCCCTTTCCCCTCCCAATTTGGTTTCGGTGGGTGAGTATTTTATCACAGTGAAAGAGAAGAAAACTAGGTCACTTGATAGATAACTCATTTCTTTTTTATCATTCCATTCTTTTTTTTTTTTTTTTTTTTTTTTTGGTTTTTCGAGACAGGGTTTCTCTGTGTAGTTTTGTGCCTTTCCTGGAGCTCACTTGGTAGCCCAGGCTGGCCTCGAACTCACAGAGATCCACCTGGCTCTGCCTCCCAAGTGCTGGGATTAAAGGCGTGCGCCACCAACGCCCGGCTTCATTCCATTCTTTATATGCACCACAGTTTCCTTACTTATTAGAGGGGATTGCAATAGTCAGCTGTTTCCAGAGAAACAGGACCAACAGAACACACACGTGAAGAGATTTATTTTAGGACATTGACTCATGGAACTATGGAGGCTCAGAATTCTCAGTCTGGTATTTGCATGCTGGAGGTGGTGGTAGATTTCCATGGTGAGTCAGAAGGCCTGAAAACAGAACTCAGTTGAAGTTATAGTCTAAATAAGAAGAATGGAATTCTAGTCTCAATCTAGCCTAAGGCCTCAGAGCTAGTAGTAAGTACTGGTAATAGAAATCCACATCCAGGGGCATGAGAAGACGCACATGGCAACTCAAACTGCATGCAGTCAGAAGATCAAGCTCCCCTTTCTCCACTATTTTATTCCATCCAGTCACTAAACAGATTGGATCATGCCCACCCACACTGGGGAGGGCAATCTGCTCTGCTCAGCCTACTGATTCAAATGTTAATCTCTTCCATAAATACCATCAGAGACACATCCAGAAATAATGTTTAGTCAGGATACTGGTCCAGTGAAATGACACATGAAATTTAGAGCTAGAAGTGTGCCCCTTGGGCATGGGATCTTCCAGTTCTGTAGAGCACTTATCCAGAATGTACAGGTCCTTGGGTTTGATCCTCAACATTTATAAACCAAAGCAGACCAAACAATGACAAAGCTTCAAAATGTTCAGTGGATCACTTTGAATCCAGAAGTAAATCTTTAAGTGATACCTAACCTTCAAATAAGGATATAATAAGATCGTAATTCTGAATTACCTCTTGTTCCACATCTGAAAATTCAACCAACCATGGCTAGAATGTGTTAAGGGAAATAATTGTTTCATTGCTAAATATGCACATGCTTCCTCTTGCAATGATTTACTAAAGAACATTCTAACAACCACTTACATAGCATTTACATTCTATATGCTACATAAGTAATGTCTAGGTTAATACAGAGGGAAAGATGTGCTCAGATAATGCAGATCCTATGTCTTTTGGTATAAGAAACTGGAGCATGTGTGCATTTATCTCTGGGAGGTGGTTTTCTGGACCTAATCCCTCATAGATACACTGCAAATTCCGGTGTGACTGACTAAAATATTCCACTTTCATTTGAAAATATACTAAATCATTCTGCAGAAAAGGTGGTAAAATCCTGAAGTCATGATTATTTTTCTCTGTAATAGCCAACAACTCAAATACTGTGCTATAAAAGTAACAGTACTTAAATGCTGTGCTATAAAATTAATAATGCTTAAATACTATGATCCAAAGTCAGGATATATTATGAATCATAATAGGAAAGGAAAATGAGGAGAAATCAGGTGTGTCTTATATTCACATGTGTGAACGTGCATAAAAGTGAGGAAAGACTCATGACTAGTTACATAATCAGGGTTGGGCATTATAACTGCCCTCTTCTACTGCTCTCTCTGCATTCCTTCATCAACCTGGCTGTGGTTTCCTGTTTTGTAGGATGACACAAACCTTCATTCCTTAAGGAGATAGAGCATTTGCAGTCCTGTAGGACTGAGGAATGGTATTTGCCATTAAAGTTAGTCATCAGACAGAATAGTAATGAGATGCCCTATGAGGCAATAACACTCTTCTTTGCCTTTTGATGAAGAGGAATGAAGAACTCAAAGGAATTGAACAGTAGCTTGGGACTCTGGGGTTTCCATAGATGTATGATGTTTTCTCCTGCAGAATATAAGGGGAGATAAGAAAACACAAATTTTTCTGGGCCACTAGCAGTGGGAGTGAGTAATGGTATCCACATTTCCTTCCCTTAACGCTTGGATCTCTGAATCATGGTCCTAAGAGGACACAAATTTGGTGTAGTTTCAGAGCATATAGAGCCTTCTGAGAAGACCTGCAACTTGTTGTCACCCTGATGATGCTACAATTGAGCACTCATAAAGTCATTCACAACTATCAATTAGGCAGTTGCTTCTGGATGGTTGTGGTCATGGCAAGACGAGTGAATTTTGTGTCACAAGCCCATAGATAGTCATTCTGTCAGTCCACAGATGTAGAACACTGCATTCAAGAAAGGTAAATCCCTATCTAGAGTTCCTGTATGTTTCAGTAAAAATGAAACACGGCAACAGGGATTATGGGAGTTGTCCAGTGTAGCCAACTTACTACCAGACAGCTGTCTGACCATCCCATCTGAGGAAATGATGCTACATCAGCAATTCAGTGTGGGTCTCCACCGCTGGAAGATTGAGCCTGCAGCAACGGCTGTAGCCAGGTCAGTCTTGGTGAGTAGGAATCTGCCTTGTTGAACTTGTTGATTTATAACCTAAATCCCTACTACCATAGAAATTTTGTTCTTAATCCCATTAGTCAATGACATTGGTTGCTGGGCAAAACGACTGATATTGACATAACAGGTCATTCTGTGAACTGGTAATAACAGTATTTTCCTTCTGTGGTTACTCCTTGGTGAGCATTCGTACAGGCTAAAATTTCCACCTTTTGCTCAAAATGTATCGCATATACTACTCATAGTCGTCTGCCAATTTCCTTGCCATCAATTTTCCAAGTGTGTTACTTGTTAGTGAAGTACTGTGAATTCCCAGATTAATAATTGAGTGTGTCAACACTCAATTCCTACAATTAGGTAAGGTTGCATAATGATGTGGTGGCTGTGTTTGTGATTTCATTTGTTACTAGGACAAAATGCCCAACAAAACTCACTCAGGGAAGAAAGGCTTTATTTTGGCCCATGGTTTGAGAAGATACCGCTCCTTGTGGTAGAGAAGACATGAGGCAGACATGTAGGGTAGCCTGCCAAACCACCTCAGCAGAGAGAGGTGAATGATGGTGCTCCTCTGTCTTTGTCAGTGGAACTGTTTATTTAGTGTGGGACCCAAGTACATGGGATGGTGTCCTAGTTCACTGGGGTAGACTTAACTTTTGTCATGTTTTTTTTTTTCTTCTATTTGCTAACACAAACATGCCTTGCCACATCTAGAGTAGGTCTTCCTTCTTCACTGAAATGTTTCCAGAATTTCCCTCAAGATGTATCTGGAGGTGTGTCTCCTAGGTTATTGCAAATCTGATCAAGTTGACATTGGAAATTAACCATCATAACAGTGGTATGTGGGTATGTGTTTAGGTTCTGTGTGGTACAAAACAGACTAAAACCTGTTTCTTAAAAGGAGAGCATCTATACAATATGGCACAAGTTTTACTCCAAAAATCATGAGAGTTTTTGCTATGATTTACCTGTGGTTATGGATAGGCTCTAAACAGCATCCTTAAAGATCACTAACACTTCAAAGCATAATCCAATATACTCTATTATATAACCTGTTTATCACTGTGGCTGCCATAATAGCCTGAATCTGTTCTAGTGCCTTGTCTTTCACTAGGTCCCACACAAAACTAGCGGGTTTGTGGATCATGCAGCAAATGGACACAGATAAGACACCCACATCAGTTATATGCCTCCTTTACAATCCAGAGAGGTTTATTAGGTGCTGTGGCTCATTTTTGTTGGGGGAACCATATATAACAAGATATATTTCACCTTGGAAGGAATATCTTGACACACTCCATACTGCTGAACCTCTAGAATGGAGAACTTTGTTGGATTATTTTCCTATTTGCTGACATTTCAATGCAATAAGTCTAGCAGTAGCTACTTCTTGACTACTAGATCAAATCACAATAATACTGTTGATGTTATGAGCAGAAGTGTTACCTTGCAGAAGAGAAAGGTGATTAAGTTTATGGCAAAATTATGGTTAAAAAGCCAGGAGGCTGAAACAGTCCTGAGGTGAAGGCATATTGCTGGCCTTACCAGGTGAATGCAAACCACTCTTAATGGGAACAAGGGTGGACATTTGGCAAACAATAGCTGAATTTCAGATGTGGTAATTTGCTCAAACAAAACCAAATCTGAGAGAACAGCCTCAATTATAATCCTTACCCGATTAAGTTTATGAGAACTCACTGTCATTTTCCAAGATCCAATTTTCTTTTGCATGGGGTAAAATGTGCTAATTGAATAGACATATGGTAAGAATATTCCACATGCTTTTTGGTTTTTTTTTGAGGTTATAATACAATTACAGATTTCCCTCTGCCTTTTCCTCCAAGCTCTCCAATGTATACCCCTTGTTTGCTTTCAAATTCATGCCCTCTTTTTCTTAATTGTTTCATAAATATATGAAATAAGTGATATATATTTATAATATACGTTAATAGTATAATATAATGTATATTTTGAATATCACACTAATCAGTGTGTAGAAAACTGAGCATAGCCCCTTGTTTCACTAACAGTAATAGGGTTTCCACTTGATTTTTCTCACCATAATAGTTCCCATTCTACAAATCATGAAATGAATACAAGAATTCTGTCAGCTGCTGAATATATCTATCCAAATGACATGAGAGAACCCCCCCAGGGACCATTGGAAGATGGATATGTGTCAAAACTATCAATTGCCCAAATTCTGTAAACTTCTACACTGACTAGTGAACAATGTCATTTGGTTTATCCTAGAATAAGGTGATTCCAAGTTTTGAATTCCAAGATTATGGTAAGGGTGGATGTATATTTATGTGTGATTTTGTGTGGATATACTTGTCTATTTGGGTAACTACCAAAGCACAAAATTCCTGGATCATATGCCATGAGTGTGTTCAGTTTACACTTTTTGGGCTGCATGTGTGGTGCCAGAGAATGGACCTGGGGCTTTCTGCATACTAGACACATGTTCTACCATAGACCTATATCTCCAGGCCACAATACTATTTAAAAAAAATTATTCTCTTACCAAGTTAGCACAACTGTAGTGTCATCGTCTCTAGTGGGAGTCATATACAACGAATGTGGGTCAACTTTTTAAAGTAAGCCGCTTGGAGTTGAAACTGTAAATATGTTAGATTATTAGCCACAACTAGACTCTATCTCTTTAAAAATAGTCTTTTTAATCAATACATAATAAAATGGTAATAGGAATTAATAAGGAAAAACTATAGCTTTTATCATTTGCCATTCCAAAAAATATGTTTCCTTTCTGTTTTCTTTTTTTTTTTTAACACCAGTACCTTACCCCTAAAAGTTACTCTAAGAATGGAACTATCAGTTAAAGGAATATGAAAATATCTATAAACATACATACAAGATCTAGTAATGTCAGTATATTTTATTAGTGATTCATGAAGTTAATTTTACTATGACTACATTTTTGGTTTTATTAGAATTTGAAAAAATTATTCTTTTGCTTTGAATAGTTCTATGTGTATGATATGGTGCTGTATTGGAGCTGTATACTTAGGCAGCAATGATTGATCAATGATGTCTAGACTTAACATATAGAAATTTGATACCAGAATTACAATCTTTTCAAGTCCATTTTTGGATGAGATATGTGGGAGGGGTTATATAGAAACAAAGAAAAACTGAATTAAGCAACAGACACTCAATGCTGCCTAAAGCCACATCATTTAGTCAGGAATAAATAAAAAAAACTGAAAGTAGAAAAAAACATAGTTTCACAGTTCTGTTGAGTAAACCATCTTAGAATAAATGTAGCTTTAAAAGACTAGAGATATTCTTTTCAACGAGAAATGATTTAATACATAACAGGGAGACAGGAGAAAAGGCGATCGTTTCTTTTACATTCCCTACATTGTAAATTTAGATCAATTTCTCCTCAATACTTTGCTATCCTCATTGGTTATTGACAAACAAACTTATTCTTTGTAAACAAACTTTCTTTACATTTACATGTTACATGCTTTAAAAATCAACACATGACTCTAAATATATAAAGTATAGCTGTTTTCTCTTGTATAAGAGCTTAGGTCTCCCCATTTCTGTGAGAAGCTAGGAGCCAACTTTGGAGAATCAGTTATCAAAAACAGATGAGTTACTCACATTGACCAATCCCAAGATTATGTTTTTCCACTATCGTGTCCCAGGACCTACATCTCTCCTATTTCACTTTCTAAGAGCCCAATCTTTATTTTATCTTTATCCTGTTGCTATTGTTTGAATTCTGTTGTAATAATCTTCAAGAAAGTCTTCCTTGTCTGTTTAACTGATTGGATGCAACTTTTTTTTTTTTGACAGATACTAGTTGTGGAAAATCCTGAATGATCAGCTTTCAGGATCTTCAGAGATTGAACAGGGATGGGGAAGAATTCCAATCAATTTGCAAGCTACTTTAATTTGAAACAGATCTCTAGGAACCTTTAATAATATCATAAAGATTATGTGAAAATTACTAAGAATCAGTTCCTTCCTGTTTTCTAATATTTCAGCTCCCTCTTCCTAAATCCATTGCTGTGGCTTATCATTTTTTTTTTTATTTTTTACTTTACTGTAAGGAAATGATACAATGATCTAAGTGGTCACACTTTTTCTCTGGATATTGTCCTCTAGATTTCCCCCAGCAGGTGTTCTCACCCCATCCCCTTGTTTGACATTCTTCCAAGGTCACAGAAGATATTTAATAAATACTTGTTGAAGTGAGCAATTAGTTATGGAGACTGACTTTTCTGAAATTTATATCTTAATGTGTTGTTCCTCGTTGTTCATCTCTAAACCTCAGAGGAAAAAAAAAATCCATAAACTTCTAAAATCTTACCCATTCAAATCATTTGATGATCTGGCTTTTATCTGTCTACGGTCAAGTGTGACCTTGTTCTTGGTTTCGTTTTTCCTCATCATCTCCAGGACTTAATGAACTGTCTGGGATGTTTTAAGCACAGTTTTTACTACTGTCCTTCGATCTCTTGATCTCCCTCTTACGTTGGACTGGACTCTCTCACCCATTAATGCCAGTGTGATGTAATTCATTTTGCCACTGATTCTATAATTACTATTTTTTTTAAAAAATCTTATATATTTCCTTAACATTTTTCTGCAGCAATGTCAGAGTTAATTCCTAGGGCCAGAAATCACATTCCTGGTCACCCCTGGGGCTTCCTCCCCCAGCTAATTTGAATAATTATTCCTTCCTATGCCTTGTAGATTTAACCATGGTGAAGAAAATGGGTTTTAGAGTCAAAGTAAATTTGAAATTTTGCTCCTATCCTTTATTAGCTCTGTGGCTTCAGGAAAGCAGTTTGAATTGTAAATTTTATGAAAAAAATTGGTATACAGGTAAAACTAGTAGGACCTTATAATTTAGTCATGTGATTTAAGTAAGATAATATAAGTGATATATTTAGTGCAGTAATGTGCTTAGCAATTCCACTCAACACATGCACTTATGTGATTGTAATTATTACGTTATCATTGATTTTTTTACAAACAGTTCTTAAAGCTTAGCAACTTGTAATATTTTTCTTACAATTGATTTTATTTGTAGTGTGCCATAGAAAAATTTAGGATGAGTCTGTAAGCATATTCCCAAATGTCATTAAATATAAGATTATAATAAATCTTATTTTAAATCCATCCTCTTATCAACATGAATATGCATTCAAATATCTTTTTTTGTTGGTAGACTGTGTCTCCAGAGGTAGGGATGATTATATTTTATGAAAATGAATAGAAATTCGTAGAATCTTTTTGTTTGTTTAAAGATTTGATAAGATTTTTGTATTCCGGAAGCATATACAAACATCTCCCATTAAATACCCAGATGGAGGCTTCAGGCAGGAACCTTCAGATTATCTGGAAAATCTATGTTGGAAAACATTAACTTTGATATTGTTAACATGCGGAACACCTTTAAAGCCCTCCAGCTGGGTGAGGTCATCAAAGAGGGTAGGGTGTGGATAGGAAAGAGAACAACATAGCACTGCTACCTGGGTCACTTCCATGCTGAAAAGGAAGAAGAGCCGGTGAGAAGCAGCAAGGGAGTTAAGAATCCAATAGAGTATAGGAGCTGCAATGTGGAATAACTGGAGATTGTAATACACTGTAAGTTCTGGCAGTTGAATTTAGTAATATTACTTTCACAAGGAATAAATAAGGCAGGATTTATAATATTTTCACAAATGTGTTTCACTTATTTCTGGACAAAGGAAAAGATGTTTTCAACCTGTAGATCACAACCCCTTTGAGAGCTGCATATCAGATATAGTGCATATCAGGTATTTACATTACGATTCACAACAGTAGCAAAGTTACAGTTATGAAGTGGTAACAAAAATAATTTTCTGGTTGGGGGTCACCACAGCATGAGGAACTGTATTAAAGGGTTGCAGCGTTAGGAAGGTTGAGCACCACTGCTTTGAACTGTACTTTATATGGAAATAGAATAGAGTCTCTGAATTGAGGGAAGCTTCAAGTGGTTCACAAAGAACTGAAATGAGACTTCACTTTTATTTCTCAGAGAAGTTCTGTTTCCAAACTAAATTTTGGTTTTGCCTATGATTATCTTTTCAAGCACAGCTTAACATTTGAAATGGGGGGGGTATTTGTTCTTTCCCATCTTAATCATAAATGCATCAAGTATGTTTGCCATTCAGTTGACTGATAGTAGCTGACACAGACTTCAGAATTTAAAATTTACTTTTTGATTGATAATTAAATATGTATTTGCAGAGAAGTTAGCTTATCATGGTGTAACTTGGCAAGTTAATGTGAAAAACATATCAAGTATCACCATCTTTTTCCTCCCCTCCATTTCTTCCTCTTCTGTATCTTACCCTTAAGAAAGATCTCAGTTTAGGGTTTGAAGACCATTTTCAGTGAATTCATTTGATCTTTCTAAAGAGATTAAAGGTAAACAAAATGTTTGAAGAGGAAAGACTGGATCCACCATCTCTAGGGATGGGCAAAACTTCCTAAAACTGACTGGGAAGGAGTAAGATATTTAAGGGATAGTGATAATTATAGGAATCATATCTTATGGTATGAATGTTTGTCCACCACTAAATCTATCTGTTGAAATTTAGCACTAATATGAGGGTATTGGGAAGGAATCATTTTCAAAGTTGTTGAAATCATAAGTGCAAATACTTTACAAACGAGACTTCATAAAAGTCTACAGAGAACTGCCTTTTCTATTCTATCATGTATAACACAAATCTTAAAAGGTCTTATTAATAAAAACAAACCCAGAGCCAGGTATTGGGGTGAATGCTAAATGATCAGAGAAGCAGAACAAGCCACAACTAACCTCACCTTGCCAACTTCTCAGCCGATCCTGTTTCCTCAAACTGGAAGCCTCATCTGAAGTCCTCATCTAAATGAATCTCAGCTGAACTACTGCTAAAAGCCTAAAAGCTTAAAAGCCTCTAGTTCCTGGTCCTCATGCCTAATATACCTTTCTGCTTCCTGCCATCACTTCCTGGGATTAAAGGCATGTGTCACTATGCCTGGCTGTTTCCAGTGTGGCCTTGAACTCACAGAGATCTGGATGGATCTCTGCCTCCCCAGTGATAGGATTAAAGGCGTGTGTGCCACCATTTTCTGGCCTCTGTCTATCTAGTGGCTGTTCTGTTCTCTGACCCCAGATATTAAGGTGCACAATATATTGGGGGGCACAATATCACCACAATCATGTGGTGATATCACTTCAAAGCATCAACGATAAAATTTAGTATTTTGATTTTGGACACCAGTGCATTCAGAACCATGGCTAACACATTCCCTTTGTATAGGCAACTACCAACATAACTGAGGAGTTTCATTATAGCAATCAAAACAAACTAATGCAACTCTACCCACTTGATCATGATTGTTCAGGAGACATCCAAGGGAATGGCTGCATGGTGACCACACTACATGAATGTCCTGTCACCAGGCCAGTGTTTCAGTTAGAGATATTTTGAGCTAGATGGTGTAACTGTAAAGCACTTGCTACGGTTTCATCTGATGTGTCCCCTGAGAGCTCCTGTGTTGAAGCTGTGTAGTGTTCAGAGACATAGCAACTTGGTGGCCACTGAATAATGAGGGTATAATATCAATGACTTAATCTATCAGTGGCTTCACAGCTTCACAGGCTATAGGGCGTTGTTGTAAACTAGGCTTGGAACAAATACGCTACTGGTAACATGATTTTGAAGGCTGTATGTTGTCCATGGGTGCTCTCTCTCTCTCTCTCTCTCTCTCTCTCTCTCTCTCTCTCTCTCTCTCCTTTCTTCTCCAATGCCATGAGGTGAAAAGCTTCTCTATACCACATGCTTATCATTATGATTATCTTCCTCATCACACTCCAGAAACAACGGTGCCAAGTGATTACGTCTGGTCCGAAACTATGAGCCAAAATAAATCTTTCATCTCTAAGGTGTTTTTTTCTCTGTTGCTTTGTAACAGTGAAGGAAAACTAACTAACCTAGTATCTTCAACAAAAGATGCTTATTTTCTGGCTCCATATTCAGTGATTAGTTTTTTCATTGTTTCAGCTATTCAGCAACATTATTAAAGACACAAACCGTTGCTGTCTTTCTATGCTGCCATTGCCAGTAGATAGGACTCTATACATTGCTTTTCATACTGCAGCCTCTCACTGTTGGTCTATGGATCAGAGTGGGTAAGCAGCCATGATGAAAAGCAACACTCTATAACTCATTACGCAGACTGACAAATTCAAGCACCCATAGAAGCAGGTACATTGAGACCCCAGTGTTCATAGTCCCTTGGGCTGGAAGAAAACAAAAATATAATAGAGTTGAAAGTGGAGGGTAAGACAGGCAGCCCGGAGCTTCTGTAACTCTTCATATCTATTTTTTTCCCACCAGGAAAAATGTCAAGTTGAAATACTTGAAAATGTTTAGCCTGCAGTGAGAACCAAAGACCAGGGAACACTTTCTGAACTTGATGAGACCCTGATATCTCCCTAGAGTTTTAGGGACAAAACAGAATGATGTGTTTAATAATGACTGTAGTTGTTTTTGATTTTTGTTTTTTGCAAATCATGTAAAACAAAATACAACTGTAGATTTAATATAGTTGATGCATATTATGGAAATCAAAACTGCATTTGCCACTCAACTTTATAATACCATTCTAAAAATGGTATTTATAACCTACAATTCCAGCCATAAAATATAACCAATTGCTGGTCCCTGATTGACAGTAAGGAATGAAAGAAATGCTTTCCCATTGCTTATTTTTGTATTGACTTTATTGACATTTTTTTTAAAGATTTATTTATTTATTATGTATACAACATGTATGACTGCAGACCAGAAGAGGGCACCAGATCTCGTTACAAATGGTTGTGAGCCACCATGTGGTTGCTGGGAATTGAACTCAGGACCTCTGGAAGAGCAGTCAGTGCTCTTAACCTCTGAGCCATCTCTCCAGCCCCTTTATTGACATTTTTAAATCTATAAATATTTTCAGATCAACAATATTCCAACAATGAAAATTCAGACTTCTGGAATGAAGATGTAGCTCAGGTGTAGGGTGCTCACTTATCTTTGGCAAGGTTCTATGTTTGATGCACAGCGGTGTAAAAAGACAAAAGATATAAGAGCAAAATAAAACCATCAGTTCTATGTAATAGTTTATGAAGTTGTAGACACGAATGACAATAATAGAGAATTACTATCTTTGTTTATGTAACACATTATGTATCTTAAGAAGTTTACACAGTTTGACATTCCCATTGATTCAGCACTGTTTCACAATTATATAATTTCTTCTATAATATACACTATACATAAAGTCTGTGCTGATTCATTCATTAGTAAACAATTACTGAACTCCAGTTATTTTCCTAAGCATACAGCTTTAACAAACTAAATAAATTCTTTGCTGACTGAAATATGTGCTGTACTGGAGAAAGACATAAAATATATGAATAAATGCTTCTGGAAAGTGATTAGGGGTATAAAGTAAAAACAGAAGGGCTGTGGATGTGACTTTATTGGTAAGGTGCCTGTCTAGCATGGAGAGACCCCTGAATTCAATACCTAGCATCAAATAAAATAGGTACAGTGGCTCATGTATATAGTCCCAGCTCTCTGGAAATAGAGGATCGGGATACAAAATTCAAGACCATCCTTCACTATACAGTGATTTCAAGGCCATCCTAGGCTATGTGATACCTTGTTGAGAGAGGGAGAGAGAGAGAGAGAGAGAGAATTGATGTGTGGGTGTTACGCTACATGGAGTGTTCATAAAATGCCTTACTGTGACACAAATTAGGGAGTTTTTAAATGAAGGGGGATGGAGATATCATAGCTTGATTGGGGTAATGGGAACTGTATGAAATGAAGAGGGATGATGTGGGGTCTAGACCAGGTGAGACATTTTAGGTCATCATAAGAAAAACAGAAACAACAACAACAACAATAACAAATCCTTAAAATTGTAACTAGTTATCTAATTAGTTGACCTAATTATTTTCATGTAATATGAAATACATAACTGAGAGAAAATAAAACTGCTAAAAATGTCTTTAAAATGTCTTGAATAAAATTGAATTCCTACTTATGTTATATAGGTAAGTATATCGACAAATGTGTATATATACCTATGTTTACAGTGGTCCCCAAAGTGTAAGACTCTTGTCTATCTTTGGCGATTGAATTTTTGGCCTCTGAATACCTGTAACTTTAGGTTGACTACTCACTCACAAAGCATTGTAACCTGTCAGTGGGCAGTGTGGGCAGACTTGCCCACGCAGTGTGATTCAGCTCGTCTTAAATCAGAATCCTACCACTCCTACACACTGTGATTCAAAGACATTTTTCTCCCCTACCCTTGCCACAGGGCTGGAAATTACCACACATTTCATGCCCTTGGGTTAAGCCTTGTAGGTTGTTGGTAATTATCTGACTACCCTTCAAGAGGACAGGCAAAATAACCCATTATCCATTACAAAATCCCCTCAAATCCAATTAGCTAGGAAGTCACCCACCACGCACCATGAGAGCAGAACATGAGTAAGGTTTGTTGAGAGTGTGAATGGTAAAATTGTGAACCCGACCTTTCCGGGGAAGTTGTCCTCTGAAGCAATCCCCGAGCAGCTGGGAAGCAGAGGAGGGCCCTGAAAATAGAGGGAGGTGTTTAATTGATACACTCACTACCTAAGGCTTGACTCTGCTCAGAGAGTGACTGCACAGGTCTTAAGTAATGGGAGCAGAAGATCTGGGTCCTCAGATAAGTCACATCACGTAATTCAAGGCTGAAGTATGAGACTGAACAATGGATGTAAAATACTTCCCTGGGGGATGAGTAAAAGCATGTTGTTGTGCTCAGATTAAAACAATCAGCTGCAAGCCACAACAACATATAACGCTCATCTACTGGGAGTCATAACATTACAGGGTAGCAGCCAGATCAGTCTCCTGAAAGTAATCCTACTATAAAATATGATTTTTATCCCTGAAATACTCTTCTGAGTATTTCTACCTAGTCATTATTTTCATTAACATCACTTAAAGACATCCATCACCATTGAAGTACTGGATAGTACTAAGTGATACGTGGACCTTAAACACATGCTTAGGACCCAGCCAATGCAATGATGTTGTTTTATGAGAAATTTGGGGAGGTACCAACAATTCAAAGCAGAAAAGTAAGTCTGAAAATTTCTTTACCATCCTTTGAATAGAACGGATGAAGATGAATTAAGACTCAAAGAAGCTAAGTCTAGGCTCTCAGTGTCTTCCTCCTCCTTCTCCTCCTCCTCTTCCTTTGTCTCCCCTTTATTTAACCATTGTATCTGAATTCTTCCTTCCTTCTCTCTCTCTCTCTCTCTCTCTCTCTCTCTCTCTCTCTCTCTCTTCCTTCCTACTTCCTTCCTTCCTTCTTTCCTTCCTCCCTCCCTCCCTCTCTCTCTTTTTCTTTCTTTCTTTCTTTCTTTCTTTCTTTCTTTCTTTCTTTCTTTCTTTCTTTCTTTCTTTCTTTCTTTCTTTCCTATGAAGCCCTGGCTGGCCTGGAAGTCTCACAGAGATTCAGCTGCCTCTACCCCACCCCCAACTCCATCCCAGTGCTAGGATTGATGACTAAGCTCTTGAACCAATATACTCTGCTCTTTCATTCCAATCTTATTAACTCTCATATCATATAGCCTACAGCAAATATATTCATATATACACACATCTATGTGATTTACAGAATGAATTTAAATTCCATAGGTTATGTCAGAGTTTCACAAACGGACAGATAGAAATGTTAATGGGGTCTATGTTGATTGATACGAACTCAGATCATGCCCTGGGAAGAAGCCATTGCTCTCAGGCTAGGAGAGTCACAGCAGAGATACAGAGCAGAACCCAGTTGAGGATGTCAGCTCCACCCAGGGGCACAGGCTTCCTTCTCTCTCAAGATGAAGTCAGAAGCTCTGGGTCAAATGAAGCCTCATACAGCCAGGCACAGCCTGAAAACTACTGCTGTTTCATACATCACGGAATAACTTAGCACAGGGAGTAGCCTGATTTCAACAAGCAGACCGATCATATCAGAAACTAACTTCTGTGATGAAATGAAGTTCACAGTGAAATGAAGTTAATCAGACCAGAACTACAAAAGAGCCAATACATCTGAAGATAAAAAAGTGTATTACTACTAAGTAAATACTCTTGTGTGAAAGAAAAATGTCAATAGACAAACTAAAGAAATGTTTAAAATTGCATGGTAATAAAACACTACATACTAAAACTTGCGTGAAGACAAAGCTGTGTGGAGATATTTATGCCACGAAGTACATTAATCACAGAAGAAAGAGTAAAAATAAAACTATCAAAGCAAGCATTCATTACCAAAAACGTAGGTAACTACTGACAGAATGATAAGACAAATCCAATCAAAATAAGGTAAGGAAGAAATCAACCAAATAATAATAAAGCAGAATATGAGCCAGTGAATCAAATAGCACCTAGTCTCCAGGATTACTAATAAACAGACAAGTATCAGGTAACTGATTGCAGAAATAGATACAGGTTAGAAGAAAAAGAAATGACTATTGATACTATCTTGATTTTAATATATAAAAGGAATACTATTAGTAGCTATGTAAAAACAAGTCTTAGAAATCTAATAGAAGAGTTCAAAATTTCAGAAATTTTATATATAAAATATCAAAATTAATGCAGTACAAAATAGAAAAGTTCAACAAGCCATAACCTAATGCTAATGAAATTCAAATGGTAATTAGCATGCATCCCAGCTCTGCAAAGGAAAGCCACAGACCAAATGAGTTTGATTAATAAGTTCTTGCAAACAGTCAAGAAACTGGTGCAGAATATAGAAACAGAATGGAAATTTTCCAGTTATTTTTCTGAAGTTAATGCAACTTTAATTTGAAATGGAAAATGAAAGTACAAGCAAAAATATAAACAAGTAAAAGAATGATAGGCTCATTTAAATTGTGACATGCAAAAATGGGAAAAGTAAAATTCTTTAAAATAGTTCATCGTGCTCAATTGGAGTTGACAATCAGTGATACGATTGTTGTCCTGTATCAGAAAATAGATTATTTTCTAGGCTGGTGTTATGAAATCAATAACTTCATTATCATATGAAATAGCCAGGATTAAAATTAATACCTGGTTATGATTTACTTTTAAATATATGAAGCTTTAGAGGAAACTTCTATAGGTCCTAAAAGCTACAATAACAAAGGCAGGGTATTCAGAAATAAATAGTTGGTGGACTGTGATTCACATGGCCAGGTATGTGCCGTGGCACTGCGATTATTAACATTGTGCCCTGACAGCTTTCAAAGAAGAAATGAAAGTTTAAGAATTAGAAGAAAAAATTATGTTCTTTTGTTTGCTTTGAATAAATCCCAGAAAATCACCTGAAATATTATTGGAAGTTAAAAAAGAAAACAGGTCACAAAGTATCTAGCTAAATATAAGCTTGTTAGAACTAATAAAACCTCAAAATGAGTTAGGAATTAGTCCAAGGCAATGTAGTAAAACCATAGAAAAGTAAAAACTCTATTAAACACATCAATAAATGCAAATTCCTTCATGCTCAGAATTCAAATCTAACCTTGGAGAAAAATAGCATATTATAAACATGCATATAATGCTACAAAAATTAGTTCATAACTCATATCTGACTGTTGTGAATTCACCTTGCTATGAACACAGTGAAACCCTTTTGAATCCTTCCACAGTGTCAGAATTTATTAGATAACAATAAATACTCAAATTTCAGTGCTCTCTGTGAGACTG
This sequence comes from Peromyscus attwateri, assembly GCA_902168425.1. Lineage (NCBI taxonomy): Eukaryota > Metazoa > Chordata > Mammalia > Rodentia > Cricetidae > Peromyscus > Peromyscus attwateri. The sequence continues at coordinate 39,191 of CABHPP010137380.1, forward strand.
ACTTGTCATATAATCTCATCTACCTTGGTTACTTTGCCAAGGTGAATGAAGGTTCTTTTATTGCATCTGAATGAGTAATATTACCTTTCATGTCACGCAGCACACAGTAAATATACCCACATGCACATATATAGTTTACAGATGAATGCAAGTTTCAAAGGCTGCAGCATATTTCAAGAGGTTTTGGAAGTGGATCTAGAGGATGTCTGTATAAGATAATGAACTGGACCAGTACCAGGGAGCATCTGCTGCGGGATCTATGTTTGACAATGAAGCTAGCTGTAAGGGCTCAGCTGAGAGGTTAAAAGCTGAAAAAGGCTGAGAGTTGGAAAAGGATCCAGAGCAGGAGATGGTGGGTCAGGTCCAAGTGAGTGAATGTGTGGATTAGCAGGCAGTTGAGCAGGCTGTGTCAACAGTAGGGGTTTGAGCCAGGCTGATGTCCCAGGAACTGGTGGCCAGTCTTTGGTCCTTGCCCCACAAACAAGGTATCAGATGATAGGTTGAAGTGAGGTCATGCCATCTCATTGTTATATGTCACATCACTTTTGGAGGGTCAGGTTACACCCTTTCCTTGGTCTGGTGTGCCTGACAAGTTCTTGGTCTGTTTTCCTTGGTGATGTGATTTTAATATGTTCATTAATGGGAACATGCATGGTTGCAATCCATCCAATAAATCTGTAGGGTTACTGACTCCCTTTCTAGGACCAGGAATAATTCATATGATGGATGAAGGACATTTCTCAGGTGGTATAGTTTCTGGCTTCACCCAGAGAAATCGAGTTAAAAGGTGCTTCTAAGATGGAGTTTCACAAGGAAAGACACAGCCTGAAAAACAAAAACAAACAAACAAAATTTAATACAATATAAAATAATTAAGAGTATGGCATGGCCTGATCTCAATAGACATCATAGAAATTTTTAATAATTTAAATGTATGCTAAAATTTGTGTAAAACTGTACCTATATTTGAATACATCTCAGGCTCTCTGGACTTCTATGGAAGAATTATCATGCACTGGATGGGTTTTGACAGCAGATTTTTGTTTGCACAGTTCTGGACACACAGAAGTCCAAAATCACAGTGGTGAGGGTCTGTATCTGGTGAAGGCTCACTTCCTGCATCACAGTCACAGGTAGTCATTTCTGCTCAGTCCTCATGTAGAAGAAGGGTGACCTCAGGTAAGGGTATGAATTCCAGTATTTGAAGGCCTGACTCTTATACAATTCATACAAGAAAGGATCACGGCACTGAGGTTACTTTTTACTTAGCATAAGCAGCTGTGCCAGTTATGAAAATAAAGAGCAAAGCCAGAGACTACAAGAACTATGATATAATCCAAAGATACAGTGCAATATTTATAGAGAAACAGATAAGACCACAGATTAGAAATCAAAAACACACCTGCATTTACAAATAAAAAATGGACGGTTAGTAGGGAATGGAATTAGGAAAATTAGTTCAGCTCACAAAGAAGATATTATGACCATAATCAAATTCAAATTGAATTTAAGGCAGGCAAAATTTTGGCATAACTTCAAAGGGAAATTTTTGAACAAGTGAAAGAAACTGTTAACCAGCAGTGTGAAAACATACGATGGTATGATTTAAAATGAGAGTCCAGTTTAACAAATGATACGTTACCTAAAGTCTACAGGGGGTCACTTTTACATTCTCAAACTCAAATTTCAAGGAAATATGAAAATACCCATCTAGGAACCCCTACTGGCTATTAGTCAGAAAAGTATATTTACAGAAAGACAAATAAGAATGGTTATTAAGCAAATGAAGAGGTTCTCTTAACTTCATTGAAAAGTGTAATTAAAGCGAAAATACAATTCCACTTATTTTGGCTAATGATGAATTTTATGACAGATTCTTTCTGAGCATAGTGTAGAAGAGGACATGAACAGAGCTGTTTTTCAGCTTTAGCTTAACTCACTTAATGAAAGGAAATGTGCATGGACTTTGCGGCCATGCCCAGCTACAGAATTGAAAGAAAAACACAAAGGTGTATCAAGATTTCCATTGTAATACTTCTTTTGGGGTCAAGGATGGAAGCAATCTAACTTTCCGTTTTTCAGTCAATGGAAAAGGAAAATGTGGGATAGTATGAAACAGCAGATCAGAAGTAGAAGTTAAAGTGTTGTTAAGGGGAAATGCAAGAAAGCATATGTGGACACAACACAAGTACATGCACTTTCTGTACATACATAATAAACTAGGTTACACATTATATATGTGAGACATATTTAAGGGTTCAGAGGATAAAAATCCATCAAAAAATAAAATTTTTGAAAAAGAGATGTTGAACACTTTGGAATGCTCAAGTCAACTTTCTATGACTGCAGCCATAGAAAATAATAATCACTAAAATTGCTTTTTACATAAAAAGCTAAACACAACAGTGGAGGTGTCCACCACCCCTTCTGGCTCTTCTACTCTTTCCAGCTTCACTTCCATGGGGTTCCCTAAGCCCTGAGTGGAAGGACTTGATGGAGACATTCCATTTAGTGTTGAATTTTTCAAGGTCTCTCACTCTCTGGCTATTGTCTGGCTGTGGGTCTCTGTATTTGTTCCCATCTATGGGGACTTTTGAATTTATTTATTTATTTATTTATTTATTTATTTATTTATTTATTTATTTATTT
>CABHPP010137381.1:0-42356 GCA_902168425.1 Peromyscus attwateri
GGTCTCATCAATACCCAGGAAACCCACTGCATAAGCCCCCTCCAATTTATCACCCATTCTCTCCTCCCCAAAGGTAACCACTGCTCTCACTCAAAAACATGATGTTAATTTTACTTGCATTTGGGTCACTTACACTAGAGTTATACCTTAAGCATGATTTTGATCTAATTACTTTCAATTACACCACATTTGGAAATTTCCAAATACATTTGCATTTAATAGAAATTCTTTTATTTTCATTGTTATTGTAGGGGTAGAAAAGCAGGTGATCTCCTTTGTGCCCATCATAAAGGACCATGAACAACATTCCTATAATGAAAAGCAATTAACAAGAGAAAGGGATAACAAATTAACTTGATCACAGATTGACATAACATAGAAGACTTCAGATTAAGCCCTGGCTATACAAGTGTGACAACCATAGTTTAAGCCCCCAGAAACCCATATAAATAAAGGTAGGGTGGCCATGGAAGCCCGCCTGTAATTCTAGACTCAAAAAGCAAAGACAGGAAAAGCCCAGAGCAAACTGCTAGCATGACTAGCCATATTGGCCAGCTATGAGTTGACTGAGAGAATCTGCCTCAATAAATAAGGTGAAAGAATGATAAAAGATGATTCTGGACTTCAACCTCAGACTTCCACATGCAAAAACACATTACACACATGCAACACACACACACACACACACACACACACACACACACACACACACACACAGCTGTATATAAGTCCCATGTGCTACTTTGTATACTCCGTAGATTGCCATTTTTACTGTGATTTATGGGGATTCAATACAGATTACTTTTATGGCTGGTACTCTTGTTGCCATTAAAAAACCTAATCAAAGATCACAAAGATGTTCTCCTGTATCTTTTGTGATGGAGATTGACAACCTATAGTCTGTGGTCCAAACTCATTCTACTACCTGTGGTTTTGGGTAAAAATTTGCTTTTATTAGACACAGTTCTATTTATTCATTTATATAATGCCTATATCAACAGTGAATCAATCCTATGACCCAAAAAATCCAAGAAGTCTAACACTTGATTCTTCAGAAAATGCATGCCAAATTCTCTTTGAGAGTATTTATTAGTTTCCTCTCACATTTGGAGTCAATATTTATATAGAGAGTTGCTAAGGTCAAGATAAATTTTTCTATATAGATATCAAACCGAATCAGTTCCATTACTGAAAACACAGTTCTTTTGTCATGTTATCATAATGTCATCAGTCAAATTCAGTATACATATATTCAGGAGTTTGTTTCTGGATTTTCAGTCTCTCCCATATTTCTAGTTCATCATCATTTCTGTTTGCAATATATATTTATTGAGTGCTAGGAGTGAGGGCCAGGGCATATGAATTTTAGTCAAATACTACTACTGAGCAATTCTTCAGTTCCTGGTTCACATTTTATAAGGACTCATGGTAGCCTCTTAGTTTTTTTTTTGTTGTTGTTGTTGTTTTGTTTTGTTTTAATTCAGCAATGTGTCTGTTGTGCTCAAGACTTGGCATGGCCATATTAATTTTAGAATCAGCTTGTCAATGTTCTCAAAATAGCTTAGTCTTGGGTTTATATCTTATTGGCTCTCCTGTCAATTTGAATAGGTTTGACTTATGATTATCCATCCTTTTCATGGGAATGACAGTTTTCAATGTTCTTAGATATTCTTCAATTCCTTTCAATGGCATTTATGTCTCTGATTTTGATTATCTCCTACATGTGTTGATAAGTTTGCCTTTATGAGACAATTATAATAAAAATAAATATAAATATAATAGGTCAAATATAGCTTTTGTATAAGCAGGGGAGGGGGATCCTACTAACTAGTTAGACACCAAATATTATGCCCTAGTGAAAACATTGTGGGCATCTGAAATGATCACTCATGTTATAAGACATAAAGTATTTGGGTGGTGATAGAGACTGTTAGGGCTTAAAACAGATTTCACCATACATGCACACACAGGAGCATGATCACAGAAGTGTATGTCTCATGATTTTGAGTGCCTACTGGTGCTGACGCCGAAGCCCTGTGCCACTAGGACTCTTTAACAGAACTTAAAAACTGCCAGTGGAAGTCAGGACTCCTGGGTTCTAAGTGGCATTCTTCACAGACTAGCTGTGAAACTTCAGTTGAGGCTTTACATAAGCCCAGCTTCATCTCAGTTTCTGCACCTCTAAGAGTGGGTTATCTCCAATATCCTCTGGTTTACAAGCAGAGAGGGGAAATACTTTGGTTCCTGGTGAGTATTGCAAAAGTCAGGAATGTCCTGAGGATGAAGGGGGGATGGGGTCCGGCCTGTCAGAAGGTTTCTTAAAAGAAAGCTGCCTCCCCATTGGTTTTTGAATGTTTACAAACCCTTTGATAAAGACAAAGTTTTTTAAACAAATGTCTCTGAGAAAGGAGACCCATATGGCAAACAAATATGCATAATGGATGCAGGAGGAAACCACAGAGAGTGAAAGCTGGTATCTGAAGTAGTGTGGGTGGAGTGCGTTTCAGAGGTGGAGAAGGAACAAGGGAAACACAGCAGGATGCAGAAGAATAAAGCCCACAGCATCCTTACCTGCATTTATTAAGAAAATTTCACAGGAGTTAGAGCTGGGCCTTCGGTGTCTTTGGGGAAAGAGTTATGGTCAATGGAAAAGGAGTCTGGTCATGTTTTTTGCTTTTTGCTTTTTATTTTCTTATTGCCAAGAGGGGTCATTCTAAGTAGGCAGTATAGGGCAGCCATGTCTATTGTTCAAATTGCATGTTTATCTAGTAAAATGTTTCTGCTATGATCTGTCTTAATCTCTAATTTCTGTTGCCCATTCAGATTCTATTCCCAAAACACCCAGACATCTGGGTCAGAACAATAGAATGCATGTAGAATTAATATCTGTGACCTCTGAATTGAGATTATGAAGAAGCATGTACACCTTCCTCTCCTATTTCACATTCCAGGACTAGATTCCAAGGACTTCCATTTGCTAGGAAAACAACACAGCCACATGACACAGGAGCATTCTAGTATGTTTTCCAAAGTCAACTTCTTTGGTGTTAAGCCCTGGAGTTTGGAGGCTATTACAGTAGCTAGTGCTGTCCTGGCTAGTATAACAGAATACTCGAGACTTGGGAAGTTATAAATAACAAAAAATATTATTTCTTATCATCCTAAAACCTGTAAAGTCCAAGAACAAGGGGTCAACAGGTTCATGGTCTAGTGAGAATCTGGTCTCTGCTTCCAAGATACAGAATCTGCAAAAAGAAGAAACTCTGTGCCTTCACATGCTTAAAGTTAGAAGGATGAGAATGAATGAGCTGTCTCCACCCAGCCTGACTACAAGGGCATCTAATTCAGTTCTAGAAGAGAAGTGCCTTCATGACCCTGTCACCTGTTTAAGGTCCTTAAGGACCTTCCTCTGCTAGTGAAATGGAGAATCATGTGAGTGCTCAGAATAATGCCAGCCCTTGATCCCTAGGCCATCACCATCATATCCATGTTCTCCAGATCACATTAGCATCACTTAGGTTTTCCAAAGGACCCATCAAACTATGACAGCGCCTCACTCCTTGAGTTGATGCACTGAGGAAAGTCATGTGGCCACCAAGAATTTTTGCATGAGACTATTCTCTGTGAGGTATCTGTCCTGTTGTGTTGAGTTATTGATATTTGGCATTTATCTGTTACATCCACTGGTGCAGTTGGTTTCTGAATTAAGAGGAAAAGAGTAAAAGTGTCCTGTTGACATATCACCACTGTTGTGTTTTAGAAAAGACAGGACATGGAAAAGGACGGCAACTCAGGTTTTCCCAAACTTTCTTAAGTCATTGGAAAATGTGCACAGTTCTTATAGAAGTAGGGCACAAATAATGTCTATGCATAATATCTGGGCCCCGTAGATTTGCACTCTCCTAGTTTGCATTCTAATTTCCCTGAATTGGCTCATGACGCGTTCTTATGTGGGAGTCAACATTCAACAACGAGTAAGACTTTCCTCTCTCTTGGCACTTTTAGTCCCTCCTCCCCCCCACACAGTCACAGCCCTGCTGTCTTCTCCTTCCCACAAAGCTCATTTTTGGCAAAATGGTTTTTTTCTATAAAGCACACACTTTAATGAATTAAGTGTAATCCCACGATCTCACTTGCCTTCTCCCACAGCCCCCGACTTGCACACTCTCCCATATGTGGGAATTCTCCCTCACACCTCTGAAAAGAAAGGGAAAAAAAAACATTTAAAAAAAATCCTGTCTATACGTAGCAAAGCTGTGTACAGAATGTGACAATTCTCCTGATTTTCCTTTGGCTTTTTTGTAATGCAAGATAGAAGATGATCTTTCCAACATTGCGTGTCCTTTGAGAAGCTAAAATATTCAGTGCTGCCTTTCTTTTGGCAGCAAAATTGGTTGTGATCCTAAATCTACACTGTTCCCTCTTGATCCTTCCTAGTGGGAAGTTTGTGGATTGGTTTCATACCTGTTAGAGGCCTGGATAGCAGGAGCGTTAGAAGTCACAGCCTATTTTACTGATGAGGCGGCCGATACCCTCACAGGTCTCTTGTTTTCTCTAAAACTCATATGGAAATTTGAGCTGTATCCACCCATTCACATGGAGTTGCAAGTGCATCCTCTTCCTGGATGATTACATCAGTCACTTGCTGGGGAAGAACCTTTCTCTGTCTGTGAAATTAAGGTTCCTGTGAGTGCTCAGAACAATGCCAGCTCTTGTCCTCTAGCCTGGTACCACTGAATCCATGCTCTCAAGATCATCCAGCACTTCCCTTACTCTACTTTGGAATGTCCCCACCCCCACCACACACACACACACACACACACACACACACACACACACACACACATACACATGCAGTAGACACTGGAACAAGAGTTGAGGTTACCCAGACAAAAGGCATGCCTGATGCCATCAAGAGCGCAATTCAGCAAGGGCAGGTAACAAACAGAGGGTTTGAATCTCTTGTGGTAAGTGCCGTCCATGGGATGACTGGCTGCTGTGCACTCATCTCAGAAGCATTTCTCTGAAAGAAAATAACAGCTGTGGCAGCAGTGGCAACAGCAGCCACTGAATCACCGAGTGAGGAGGCACCGACAGCTTTGCCTCCCAACTGGGGAACAGCTTACTCAATCTCCCTCCTACTTGCCATCACTGCCTGTAGGTTGGGAACCAAGAAAGATGCTGGGAGCTCGAGATAACACGCTAATAGGATGTTAAAGCAAGGGCGGCCTCGCCGCCCACCACCAGAGGTAGTTTGTCTGAAGACATGATTCCTGGGCTCCGCACTTCATTGCATGGTTCCGGTTCGTGGCCCTTCGCTGAGCTTACAAGTGCTGCTATCCAGAGAACTCAGAAATTGCTTTTGGCAGAGGAGTGAAAGCAGGCATATCCAACCCTTCTTGCTGTCTCTTTTTTTGTTGCCAAAACATACGGTTCTTGGTTTTAGGGGAAAGTTTCCTTCCAAGAAATAAGTTGAGATGGTGTGATAAAAATTAAATGGTAGAGGAAGACTGGGAATCAGCAGAGGAGGATCTAGCCCTTCACTTGCTGCTATTAATTGTAACCCCCGGACAAGACATGTATTTGCCTCTAGTCTTTAATTTGTCTACCCCTGAAATAAGAGTTGTAGACTAAAGGATCCCTGAGGTCTCTATTCTGTCACTATGTACATTGGAAATTTGCTATTTCATTTTAGAAAACACCTATTGAGACTACAGTTACATTGCAATCACTTCCACAGGCCTGGGAAATAAGGTGATTGGCTCATCTTTCTCCCAAAATGCAGACTGACTTAGGAGCGAAGCAGCTAAGCTGCTCGGATTCTGCAGGACACGTGTGATTGCAGAGCTGTGCCACAGATGGGCGCTTTACCCTCCAGATCCACTCTGGACCCCTTTCCTCTGAATCAAGACATGCTACTCCAAATGTTCCACATTGGCCTATTGATTATTTTGAGCTGAAGGCACTTGAGCAACAGTAGGTGCATATGCAGAAGGTTCTCAGACCCCCCTCTTTCTATCTGAAGTACTGCATCCATTTCTGGTAAGAAAGATGCCCTCCCTGAACTAGGAAGAGGAGACAATCCCCATCTCTGGAAACAGGTAGTTAATGCCCAGAAGAATTCTTGCAAATGAGACTAGAAGATGGCCCCTTATCGTCCATTAGTGAGTTTCCTCCATCTATTTCCTAGTTGCTTATCCACAATTTACTGCCGAAGCTCAAAGGCCTTCTGCTTTGGTGCTATCCTGTCTCCACAACTGACTACTCTGGAGATGGTATGGACTTCCTCAACCCTACTCATGCCTTTGGAGCTTCATTTGTTTTCTGTAAAGATTTCTGCTGTACTTGGCTTTTTGTTTTTTAGAGCATCAAAAGCATCAAATAGAAATCTGTATGTTTTGACTCTTTAATCTGTCTTTTAGTCAGTTTAATTCCCAGGCCTAGTCAGGGAACCCAGTATTTCTTTCCCTGAAAGAATAACTCAATCAAATCTCACTGCTCACACCAAACTCCTTTACGTCCTTTTTCCTGTCCTAGGCCTAGTGACAGCTCTGCTGAGTCCGCTGGCCTCAAGTTTCTGTGTACCTGATTACCTCCTTTAACAACTCCAAAATTAGCCCTGTAGAGGAACTGTCCCAGGTCTGGACTGAGCAGAGGGGGCCTAAGAGAGGCACAGATCTCACTTTTGAATTACGTGTCCATGAAGGTGATGAGGAGAACAGTTAGGGAAGCAGGAAAAATATCCAGAGAAAATCAGAAATAAGTCTTGTATGTAGCCAGCTTATGAAGGATCAGAAGGGCAAATGCTTTTAGGGAGCCTGCCAGAAGCTCAGAGTCATGGAAGATTCAAACATTCCAGGAGACTGGAAGGAAGGACGGATGAGACAGAGGTGGGGTGGGGGGTTGGGGGTTGGGGGGTTGGGGGAAAGGAGGTTGGGTGGGGGATGATGAGACTGGAGGAAAGAAGTGGAAGATAGATCATGAATGATCCATATGCAAATGAGCTTGGGTTCTACTCTCAAGCCAAAGGAATTCCCTGACAGGGGGTGTGTGTGTGTGTGTGTGTGTGTGTGTGTGTGTGTGTGTGTGCTGAAGTGAAGAGCCAGAGGATCGGGAATGTCTTTCCAAACATTATGCTGGTATTCAGTGTGGGGGAAAAGCAGGACTAGAGGCCAGGGAATGGATTGACAAGTTCTTTCAATGACCAAGGCCAGAGAGATTTGGAATTTGGTGTAGGTGATGGAGCAGGAGGTGGGGGTTATGAGAACTGAAGAGTAGAGGGAATTTGATGAGGACCCAGGATGGATGCAAGGCTAGATGGTACCTGGGCATTTGGGTTTGGCAAATTGATAGCCAGTGAAATCATTTATTACCAAAATAAACCATGAAGGAGTATCCAAATTCAATTATTCATTCCCAGTGAAGGGCCCACACATCCTCTGCTCACCAGCCTTTGGCCAACATGCAGCAAGCACACTGATTTTCTTTGATGGCCTCTGGTATTACCATCTGCAGGAATAATATCAGGACCATCTTCCTTTTTGAGAAATAGTAAATGGATCCATATGCAGTCCAGACACAGAGTAAACAGTCAGTGAAGCTTATTACCCAAACCAGTGGCCACATCCAATCCCTCTTGCAGACATACAATTTGTTTGCTCATTCAGCAAACCAACCCCTTTTGAGTTTGTGACTTGTGTCTACTATTGGTTATCTCTGATGTGGACAACTGGGAACCAGCTGTGAGGAAGAGCTGATGGTATTTTTAATTTTTTCTTTTTTCTTTGTATTTTTCTCCATTTTTCTTTTCTCCCCTCCTACAGCCTTCTTTTCCCTGTATGTGTATAACTTGCATCTCTAAGAAGAAAAAGTTAAAGAGCTGGGTTTTAGAGCATGAACAACTCGCCTGAATTATCGACTCATAGCTTTATAACACACCCAGGATAGTAAGGACGTTCATAGATTTCATGAGCTGTTTAATATCTATTTGTGGAGCAAGCACCATGCGTAATCATCATGGACTCATTATGTTTCTTTGGCTGCCCAATGAGTCATAATGAGCCTCTGAAAATGTAAAATAATGGGTTAGAACTAGAAGGAATGAAATAACAGCCAGCGTCAGATATAAAATTATTATTACATGCCGTCTGTAAGAGCAATCAGGACAAGAAAGGGATGGAGGGCTCAGCATTGCAGGCACATGTGTGCATGTCTATGTGCATATGCAGTCTCTAAAGAATTCACTGTAAAATGAGAGGTAGGGGTCCTCAAAGGTGATGGGCTATGGATCGAATTTCCATTAAGATTCAAGTACGCCGAGGTGGGGAGTTCAAATTATGGGGCAGAAATAGAAAAGTCAATGGAGACCCCTCTGAGAAGATGGAGCCCTAGGCTAAAAAGATGAAAGAAATTTTATATCCCAGCAGTTAAAATGAAGAGGAAGAGATCATTTCTAAACAGAGCATAAGAAATAGCTTTATTTCTCCCTATTAGCTTCTGCTCCCCTAAAGGAAACCAGGACAAAAGAATTCTGTGAGAACATCTTGAAGAATACCTTCTGTGATTGGAACTATATTTAGAAGAAAAACCATGAATGCAATTTTCTCTTTCGGTTTTTCAAATTTAGGTCTTTCTTCCTAATTGGCTCCAAGATCATCTGTCCAGAGGTCTGTGGGCGTGTCGCATCCCATTCAAAGAGGAAGACTGGAAATCAGGTAATGGTCTTGGAAGGAAACTTTTTTCCTGACTCCCGTTTTGAACTCTTTTCTATCCTCCTTTGCCTATGAAGTGAGTTGGTATAATTTCATACTGCCTTGCTACTCATCTGGGTTTTTTTCTCACCCAATATAGGGCTTAACCTCCCTAATGGTTTCTAGTCCTCTGCCTTTACTTAGTTTCTCAAGGTGGATGATCAGAATGTCTGACTCAAACAATTGCCTTCCAGCGACTATCTTCCCATTCAGAGCTAGATACAACCTATGTGAGTCACCCCACTGACTCCCACACTTGGCAGGCACTGCACAGATGTGCCACAGTGACCTGGCTCAGCTATACTATAGTAGGACTCTATAGACCATGAGCTGGTTTGTTCTAATCACACCAATGAGACCTCCCTATGACAGCATTACCTGAGTGATACCATGGACTCCAACAATAGCTTTAGCCTAAAGGTCTCTTTTTCTCTCTTGTGCCACTCCCAAAAGCCCAGTGATTGAATACACATGTTCCTGAGAGCTACCTACTTCCCACTGGCCTTGCATAATCTGCTGCCCTCCTCTCTCTGGTATCTGTATGTAAATGTACCACTTGTTATTTTATGTGTTTTGTTGAGTTACTTCCTCTGTGTCTCACCTGATTGATAACATCCAAATCTAATGTCTTTCTTGATCAGGGCTTTCCTAGAGAGTAACCATAATGACAGGAATAAATTTGACATAACCTGTTTTCCAGGATGTCCCATAAGAGAGACATGTGGTCACAGACACGGGCATTAGGTTGTCTATCAGGGTGAAGAAGAACCCATAAAAGGCACACCTTAAACATCCTATGTTATTTTTTCCCATCACTGTGATGAAATACCCAATAGAAACAACTTAAGGGAGAAGAGGTTTAAATATGGCTCCCAGTTTAGAAAGCATAGTCCAAAAAGGAGGGAAAGGGATGGCGGCTAGAGCAGCTTGGCTTTACCTGTGGTGGTCAGAGCTCGGTGCATAGCTTGGCTATACCTGTGGTGGTCAGAGCTCGGGGCACAGGTCCTTCCCAGAGCTGGGATGAAGCAGAGCAGCCCTGGCAAGGGCATAGAGTGGGACTTGTAGAACCTAGCTTGCACTTCTGTCTTATTTGGTTAGTTCCTATATGGCTGCAAGCGGCAGAAGAACAAGTATACAAATGAGCAATGGCCTTCTGTACTCAAACACGAGAGCTTTGACCCACAGCTTTTGACAAACTGTCAAGAAAAAGGAACGCTGTTATCTGCAATAAACAATCTGGGACTCCAACCTGCTCTCAGTTAGACTGTAAGAAAATCTGTGGTAGTCCTTGTCACTAATATCAACCAAGGAATCTAAACAATAGCTTCTGCAACAATTGCTACAAAATGGGAGACTTGATTAATAACTAACAGCCCCCTCAAATAACTAACAGTCCCCTCAAATAACTAACAGCCCCCTCAATTTTTGTCCTTGCTCCCAACTTAGTTCCAACCAGACAAAACTAAATATGTACCTCACAATGGTTTGAATGTGTCCCCTTACGCTCCTGGGTGGGAATTTAGGGTACAGTATGTAGCAGTGTTGAGTCTCGGGCTTTTCACAGGTGATTAGGTCATGAGGACTCTGCCCTGTGAATGGTTTGATGAAGGGGTTTGCTCTTAAAATGAGTTCAGTTCTTGCTTACTCCTTCCTCTTTCGTCCTCTCTCCTTGTGTCAGAGAGGGATGCATGAACAAGGCCCGGCAGATGTTGGTACCTTGATTTTCCACCTGGAACTTCCAACCACCATCACTGCAAGAAACAGATTTATTTGTAAGTGACCTAGTCTGTGGTAGTCTGTTACTGTAATACTAAATATACAAACCTACTTTGAAGTAATCTAGCCAGCCACTCCATCAGTAACAAACTAATCAGGGCCGACTTCTACCTTTCACACTGTGAGGTCTTGCCCCTCCTTCCTCCCTTAGAGCTCTCCCCAAAAGATGAATGAGAGTTACCACTGACTCCTCCCTCATTAGAGCAAATTTGAATAAGTGCTATGGTTTTTACTCGGTTGATCTCTGGAGTGCTTAACCTTCGTCGTCGTCGTCAACTTGAGATTTAGAATCAGTTTGGAAACACATGCAGTGGTGTGTCTAGGAGGGTGTTTCCAGAAAGGTTGAATGGGGCAGGGAAGATCAATCCCGAGTGTAGATGGTACCATTTCCTGGGCTGGGGTTCTAGACCAAACCAGAAAGCAGAAATGAGCTGACAGCCCTCATCTTCCTTCACTTTGAAGCCGATATGACCAGCTGCCTCAGACTCCTTCAGCCATCACTTTCCCACTATGAGGGACTGTACCTTTAAACTCGAAGTAAAATGTACTCTCCTTTCTTTAAGTTAATTTTGTCAGGTACTTAGAAAAGTAACGAATACAGACACCCTTTAACCCCAAAGCAAAGGGGCTTAGAATGGAAGCCTTTGGTCTAATATGAAAGCCCCCATGGAAGGGGAATAAGCAGTCTTAGCTAGGAATGAGGAATCACAATATGTTGTAAGTGGCTATTGCTGAGGGGAAAACAAGTTACCTAGAGAGTACCATCAGCTTGACCAAGTAAGAAGAAACAAAACAAATATGCTAAGTACAAACTTCAACTGTAAACTCCACGAGGGTAGGTAACATGCAGGTGCTGGAGGTCATTGCTCTAGAGGCCCCAATAACCAAGACTATGAGCTAATATCTTTCCATCTGCCAAGAATATACGCACACAAGAGGTATCCTTTCACTATACACTCAGACACTATCTTGAAGAGGAAAGAATGAAAGCATGAAAAACTGGAGTGATTGAGAAATGCTACGTAATCAAGCCAGGCATTCACTGAAGGAGCATTTAAACTACCACATCACTAGCTTTATTGTTACTTTCCCACTAATCTGCCCACCAAAGAAGCAGATCAGTTAGAAGCAAAATGTTAAAACCATGATTTCTCTGGGTACTGAAATTGTAATTAAGCAAAATTTGCAACCCCATCAGAAATGATCTAACTTCCTTCTCTGCTGCCGTGTTAAACAACTCTGGGATAGAGCTTTGTCTACTGATTTCCAGATTCTTGAAAATGAGACTGTAAAGACCCCAAAGTAGCTTATTATCCTGACTAATAAATCCCCATCAGACCTCACTGGAGGTCCCTCACTTGCTGTGTCTACCAGACCTGTGCTACTGTGTCATAATTTTGCCCAATTTCAACCTCTCCCCAGTCATATGAGACAAACCTAAAAATCACTCAATCCAGCCTAAAACGAATCCTCTTGTGAATTATGTCTTCTGAGATGCCACTGTACTCCATCAAGTAGGCCATTGTTCTCTCTTATTGTAATAAGTCTCACAAACTTAGTTTTGCTTAGCTAACATTTTTTTTTCCTGGCAAACTTTTTGGGTGTTCCATTGGCAATACCCAAGATCCATTAAAGTGTAATGACCTAGCTATGGGATGTTAAGATAACATGTCTACAGACAGCAAGTTAGGCATGTGGCTACAGGAGGTAGATGAGTTCATTTTGAACAACTATGGCTACAATTCAGGAAACCAAAGGTTAGAAGTTATATACACGAGAAGTTGTAAACGCATATCCAAGGAGCAAACATGGGGATGTATCTTATACATGGAGGAAGTCAATCACACCACTTCTGTTTTCAAATAATTCTCACGCACACACATGTACACACAAAACAACCATTAAATTAAAAAAAATAGTATAAAAAGAATATATTAAATAGCTACATAAATGTATACATGAATATAATGGGTAACAAGGAGTGCACAAGTTATGGTCCTCTTTTCATATCTTGCATTAAACTGGCTCAATATTTAAAGAGGAAGATGGAAGGCATGGGAGATGAAGATGCAGAAAAGCTGGAAGAGGAGAAGGAGGCATGCTTCTCAGAACACATATATAGAAAGGTCCATGATTACAAAAGAATCCAGATGAGAGCTTACAACCAGAGCTCCTCAGTTTAATATGTTCTGAGATGCCACTGGGCTTCCATCCCAGGCTCTTTCCATGGCTCTGAGACTGCAGCTGTTAAGGGAGACCTAAAGTCAGTCTGTGCATGTCCACATAGAGCTTAGATTGTACCAATAATGAATTCTTCTGTTACCACCGCCTATAAATCTAATCTGTGTCATGCTCTACTCCTGGTTCTTTGTATGCTTTGCTGAGCCATCCTATGGCAACTTGGAATGTGCGAGCTTCCCAGGTTTGCTCCTGGATGAGTGCTAGTTGAGTTTTGGAAACAGCTGGAACGTCTCTTGCCAGTGTACTCATCTTTGAGTAATCATGCTGTGGTGGTTTGAATGTGAATGCCCCTCCATAGGTTCATGTGTTTGAATACTTGGTCCTTCATTGGTGAAATCGTCTGGGAAGGACTAGGAAGTATGACTTGTTAGAGATGGTGTGTCACTAGGCGTGGCCTTTGAGGTTTCAACAGCCCACACTATTTCCAATTGGTTCCCCCTGTCTTCCCCACCCCACCCCACCCCCGCCCCCACCACACCTTTCTCTCTGCCTCATGGTTGTCCTCTCAAGATGTGGCACTTAGCTACTGCTCCAGCATCATGCTAGCCTGCTTGCAGCCATGCTCCCCGCCATGACAGTCATGGACTCACCCTCTGAAACCGTAAGCTCAATAAACTCTCTTCTTTTATTAAGTTGTCGTGGTAATGGTGGCTTAATACAGCAAGAGAAAAATAACTAAGACAGAATTTCCAGCACGATCAAGCAGAGAGAAATTTGGCTTCTTTTGCAGAATACAACATCTTGGCTCTGTTTTTTCTCCGTGCTGCTATTGACCAGACCAGAATATTGTTTTTGTTCTCCTCACATCTCTTCGTATGAGGCAGGTCTCCAAGCCTGTTTATCTCCAAATGACACTACCGGGTTATAGCTAAAGTCACGTGACTTGGTGTGGGGAGGTTGGCATTTTTATAAGATGATGAACACTTAAAAGTATGAAAATACTTTAAATAAAATAAAATATTGTAGTGATTTTGTGTAAATACCTAGAGCTAAAACAGTTGGTAGGAATTATAGGAAAAGAATTCTTGGCTCTAATAAAGATTTTTAAAAAGCATTAGTCATATTAAAATTAACTAATCTGCTTATGAAATTGCTACATTTTGGTACAAATCATTTACATGTGTTCTCTTTGTGAAAGCTGATCAGACTAACGACTTGTTCTTTTTTTTTCTTTTTTTGAATGTCTGTTATTTTTCGGTAAGAAGCTTAAAAAAATGAACAGATGGCCACGCCCTTCTCCTCACATTTGTACGTCCTCTCGCTGGATCTGTAGAAATAGAGGCCTGGCGCTACCTTTTGTGAGTAACCACAGGAGACAGGACGAGAAGGGGAAGGAGGTTGAGAGCAGTTTCTTACATGTATGGTTCTAATCCTTCCCCAGAAAAGGAGTTGGCATGGTGTGGGACCCCTGACCCCCAGACCAGCCTTCAAGCACCTCAGAAGTAAGCAAGAGCCTAGGAAGTGACAGCATGGGTACCAGGTAAGGTAGTCAGAGGGGCACTGCAGGGAACTGGAAGAAGAGGCCGGAAGGGAACTTTCTGGAGACTGGTCTCTTCCCCCCACCCTCTGCACTCCTGTGTTGCCTGAAAGTGATCCTTAACTCTCCCCACAGAAACTGCCTGTGGTGGGTCAGTGTTGGTACCCTTCGTCTGCAGTGCTGGGATGAAGGCAGTGCTGAGTGAACTGATAGAAGGTACGGTTGATGAGAACAGTGGTTACGTTGGCATCTGCCTGCAGCATCTCACTCAGCCACCCACAGTCCCTTAGGCTGGTGAAGGAGCATCTGGGATACTGCTGCCCCCAGCACTCATTCACTGGAGGGTTTAAAGTTCGAATGAACCTGAGAATTCCCTGTGATGTGATGGACAGTGTCTGGTGTCACTCAGCCCCCTTCCTGAAGCTCATGGCCTCTTTCTTAAACTCACCTCAGCAGCCTTATGACCATCTATCTGTAACACATGGGACTGAGAAGTCTAGCAGTCGTTTTCAGGGAGCTGTTGGCTCAGGTGAATATAACCAGACCTCTGATGGGTTCTCCTACGGAAAAGGTATATAGGCTGACCCACTCCTACCACCCGAAACAGGAGAATCACTTGTCACTACAATGAGGCTTCTTTCATTCTGAAAAATGAGAATTAGATGACTTGGTCCATATGTGAAACACATCAGTGTCCTATGCAAGCCTAAATCTTGACAGTAGATCACTGAACATGGCCTGTTGATGCCAGCAAAAGGCATGGTAAGTTATATACATACAGATATACATACATATGTATATATGCACATGGAGGACATGCTAAAAATAATGATTAAACACATAAACCAGAAACACGGTTGTTTATTATGATGGTCATTCACACATTGAATGTGGTAGTATGGGCAATGTAATGGACTTGTTTACAACAGCATCATCACAAACGAACAAGTCATACACGGTGCTAGGACACCATACATACAATGTCACTAGGTCATTGGAATTTTCAGTTCCATCATAGCTTTATGAAACGGCTTTTACACATACAGTCCATCATTATGTGTTACATAACTGTTTCAGAAGAGATGGGATTTAAACTGAGTCCGCTAAACGTAAGTGAAGACATAAAGGTGTTATCAATATAAAACACTGTGAAGAAATTCTGAAGAAAAATGAAATAATATGAAATCCATATGGATTCTAATATGCCACTCTCTTAAGGGATCCACACTTGCTACCCATTTGCTTACCTACACAGCATGAGAGGGGTACTATTTGCTATGCTTACTTTATAGATGAGACAATCAAGGCAGAATGATGTTAATGAATTTAATTGCAGTGACAGGCAGATTAGATTTGAAACTAGGAGTCTAATTCCTGAGACAAGCCCTTAACCACTGTACTGACCTTCATGGTTCACTGAAGATCTCAGGGGAAGGGCAAAGTGTTAAAATGGGCACAGCAAACTAGAGATTTGGGGGGTGAGTTACTGCATGAAGAGACTATTCTTGAAAGCATGAACAATATAAAGCAATAGAGAATATAAACAGAAAGCAAAGAGCTTTAGAGAATAGTGTAGAAGCGTCAACATTCAGATTATTGGAAAAGGGAGATTTCGTTGAGGGGAAATGATCCTAAAGCAAAGAATGACCTTAGCCGCCTTGTGTCCTAAGAAGGGGTGGGTTTCTTAGGATGACCTGCCACATCAACCTTTCCCATCCCCGACACTTAAGGAATTTGTCGAGAAGGCTATGCCTCTTGAAGTAACCATCCCTGTCGGCCTCACCGTATGAGGCTTCTCTGTCCAAACAGACAAACAATGCCATTAGCTGGTGTGTGTGTGTGTGTGTGTGTGTGTGTGTGTGTGTGTGTGTGTGTAAAAGGAAACAGAGAACAACAAAGGAATATAAAGGAAGAGGAACAGGCAGGCAAACTGGCCTCCTTACCAGGACATCTTGGGAACATGGAAGAGGTCAAAAGGAATTCACACTTCTAGATCTAGATGAGGCTAGAGGACCAAAATCCAGGTTACTGCCTGTTCCTGTAAAGCACCTTTTACTGGAGCACAGACATGCCCACACACTCACCACCTGCCCATGGTGCTTTTGTCCCACTACACATGCAATTAACTGCACCAGAGACTCAGAGCACAGATTATGTACTGTGGGCACGTCCCAGAAAACCTTGTCTGACCCCTGACCTAGATGAATGCTTCTCAGTCAACACCTGGCAGGCCATTCCACCTGGATGTCTCATCCTGTCACATGCACACATGGCTCTTCCCCTCTCCTGTCCCCTTTCTCATTTCCATCCATCACTAGGCTCAGTAAGCAGAGTCCATCTTCCACATGTGGGCTCCCAATGAAATGCTCGGTTTCTGCATCTGCACGTGGATGATCAGAAATGCCATCTCACATTCCTGAGTCCTCATAGGTGCCACCTCTAATAGAAGGAAGTAGAACTTGGCCTTTATCATGGCCTGTTAGAGTGGTAAAGCCATAAGCTACAAACGATGGACTTGTACCCCTGCCTCACATGGGATTCATAAGTTAATGGATTTTCTTTTTTTTTTTCTTTTTCTTTTCTTTTTTTTTTTTTTGGTTTTTCGAGACAGGGTTTCTCTGTGTAGCTTTGTGCCTTTTCCTGGTAGCCCAGGCTGGCCTCGAACTCACAGAGATCCGCCTGCCTCTGCCTCCCGAGTGCTGGGATTAAAGGCGTGCGCCACCAACGTCCGGCAAGTTAATGGATTTTCATGAAGCATACAGAGAGGATGTTACCAAAAAAGAAAGAAAAAAAATAGAAATAACATCTGTAGCTGGGACTGGGGTAAAGCAAGGGGCTGTCTTCGGGACAGTTGGTTACCCACAGCACAGCTGAGTCCTTTCCTTCATCCTCTGTTTCCCTCTTGAGACATCACTGCACACAGTGACATAAGGAGGTGGCCCCTCCACACAGAGGATGGTGACTTGGCTGGAGTATTTGCTTTGCTGGCATGCTTTTGCTGCTCTCAAGTGAGCTGAGCACACAAATCACTTGTGCTTATTTGCAAAGCCCATATGTGAGATAAAGGCCAGACAGTTTGACTCAAGATGGAAGGAGGGAGTGAGGGGGGGGGGGGAATGTGGAGGTCAGGGATGCTGGCCGGACTGAGCCATCATCACATTAGGTCACTGTTTAGAGAGAGAGTTAAAATTAAACAGAGGACTGTTTTCCAGGCCTTCTGACCTTGGATATGGTGCTGTGCTTCATTCCTGGGCTGCCATGCAATAAACAGCACAGTGCATGATGTCACATCCAGAGAGCAGCCAGAGAGCGTTGCTCGGCTGGAGTTCTAGGCTCTGCCACCTGATGCTGTGAATGGGCAGCTATGATTGCTCTCTCTGGCTCGTTCTTGTCAGCATCTCTCCTGGGTTTTTTTTTTTTTTCTCTTTTTAATTCCCACATTTGTATCCAGAAGGCAGTCTTACCTCTTGAAAATTACCCCACATGGAGTTCTGTGTCTCCATTTGGCCAACAGCATAAAGCTCAAAGCTTTTCTGTACTATAAAGCCTCACTGTTCACCCTCCTTCCAGCAAATTCCTACCTCACATTCCCTCAGAGACTCTGCATGATTATGTAATAAAGCAAGCACTCCTGTCACGTAGCTGTAGACCTCCAGGGCAGGTGAAGCATGCTCCAAGAGGTTCAGGAACTTGCCAAAGGTCACAAAGCAAGGCAGCTGCGAAGAGACACACAAAGCTTGCCATCCCATGAGTTTCCCGTCACACCCCAGCCGCCTTCCTGACCTTCCCCATCAGCTACTGAATCTCCTTCAAGAGCAGCGGTGCATCACAGCATGTCTCCCCGTACTCCCCATGTTTAAGTGACAGCTAGAATGGATGCTCTAGGAAGGCAAGGACTGTGTCCTGTTCCTCAACCCCAGGTGTCCAGTGTGGAGTACAGCGTTCACCCTACAATTGACACTCAGTAAATTCACATCAGAAGGTCCTTCTGTTAATCAGCTCTCTGTCTGACTTATTTTCCCTGTAGCCTTGAGGTTGTTTGAAGGACTGGGTAGTGATTTTTCTTTAATATGGGGCCAAGGCAATACCCTCAGCCTTTGCCTCCAAGGGATGGAAATGGAAATAAAATACCTAGTATAAGATGAGCCCACCCGATCCACTAAGCATCATTCTTTCTATGGCTTTGGCTTCCCTACTGTCAAAATATATCCTTTCATGCCTCAGCATGGTTGACTCCATTGTTGACATTCCGTCTCCCTCAGCAGTCCCATCTGGCAGTCAGATTCTATATGTGTTTTTAAATAAGCCAGAAAACACTCATCCCGCTCGCTCCAAATTAGTTCTTTCTTCCATGCCTTTTCTGTCTCCTGGCCCGGTGCCAGACTCGCCTTCCTTTAGAATTAGGAAACAGTGCTCAGAGTCATATGTCCTCACCTTGTTAGCACTTCTCTTCGGGGACCGATTCTCTTGGGGTGACTCCCACACACGCCAGCCACACTTTCTTCCTCATCATCCCTAGGTTGTTAGTGTCAGGGGCAGGAAGGGGGGATACATGTACTTCTGAAGGGGGGGGGAACAGGTTGCCTGATCACATGACTGCTCCATTATAGTGATGGAAGGAAACGGTTTCTTGGCCACATGTTCAGGATGTGGCTTTAGGAAGCCAGAATGGATTGCTTCTATCTTGCAAAGGTCTGTTTTTGAAGTGTTAAAATAAGGAGAGCTTGTCTTGCATTGCCCACTTCCCTGGTATCTTTTTTCTTTTGAAAGCTTGAGTTTCACGAAGGTACTTGTGATTAAACCATCAAGGCTCTGTGGACTTGGCAGCCAACAGCACCGTTCTCTCTGCGGTCACCTGTGCTGGAACGCTGTCCCAGCCACTCTCCAACCCCATTCTCCTCCATTGCCCTTCCCAGCATTCCCCATTTTGTGTTGGGTTACTATTTGCTTGCCCTCTTCCATATCATTTAACTACAGAGAGCCAACTGAAGAATGTTGAGTAGATAAATAAATAGGATTTTTTTTTCTTAACACCATGTTTTTGATTTTTTTCTCTCAAATTTCAACAAAAGTATCTCCCAGGTATAACAAAAGCAGAAATGACTCCATAAGTGATTGTTGTTTTTCAGATTTTAAAACCTACCACTTTTCCTGACTCCTCCTGATTTAGTTATCTATTGCTTTATAACAAATCCCTCCCATTACTCAGGAGTCTGTGGTTAGCAGGGCTGAGGGGGCCTTTCTTCAGCACTCATGGTATAGCGGAGGTCCCCTGCAGGGTGACCTCACTGAGGCCGGAGCAGGAGGATGGACCCTGGTTCTCTCTCATTTTCATCTATGTGGCTAGTCATCATCACCTCATAATCTGTGATGCCTTTGTGTCTTCTAGGAGACGCATCAGAGGACGGGCCTCAGTCTACAAGGCATGCTTACCATGCCTTGGTTCCATCACACTTAGTGCAGTGCCAAATCAAGTCTCAGGGTCAAGTCCAGAGGCAATGTAGAGGGGACCACGCAGGGTGTCTCACGGTCTGCCGTACCTGTTGTCCTTGCTAGACACACCTGTATCTCACATTCAGACTAGACTGCCTTACCTTGACTTGTTCATGAGTAGCCAGATGCCAAATGCCTTGGTGTAATACAAAATAGAACCCTTGCTCAAGTCATGTGTATCTCACGTATTAGTAAAAGGATAAGAAGCAGTCAGCTAGTGCTGACATGTGCATATCACATAAATACGAGCTGCTGTAGTGTCTGAAGCAAGCACAGATTGTTTCATGGTCCATATAGAGAAGGTCGTTGTTTACTGATGCCAAGTCTATGTAGGGGACTCCAACAGTTTTCAGAAAATAAAGTGCCCTGAGGAGAAAACATAGTTGCAGCCCTCGTGAGCAGCTGTTTGTCATGGTTATCAGAAGTTATATGGTAACTTTGTTTTCTTTTAGTTTCCTATTTCTTAACTCACCTATATGATCATCTACAATATTCCTTAGGTAAGTGACAGGTAGCATCAATGAGAACAGTGTCTGTTATAATGGGGTCTCATGTAGTCCACACTGGTGTCAAACTCTGTATGCAGCTGTAGGTACCTCTGAGCTCTTGATTCTGCTTCTTCTACCCCTGAGCTCAGGGACTATAGGTATGCACTACTACCACCTTGGTTTTTGTGGTACTGGGCATCAAACTCAGGGCCTCATACATGCTAGACAAGTGCTCTACCTACTGAGCTACACCAGTCCATAATGGGGCTCTCTTAAGCAGCAAGAGCAATCTAGAAATCAGGCAGGTTTTCAGGCTCTGCCTGTACTCACTGATTAAGAATCTTGGGGTAGGGACAGTGATCTATGCTTTAGCAGGTCCCAGTGATGCTGAGGTAGTGTACTTACCTCTGGGAACCACCACAGAGGGCTGTGGTTTTTCACTGAGGTGACTCAGATAAAGTAGGAACACACTGAGCATCCCTTATCTAAAATCCATGGACCAGAGTGTTTCAGATTTGAGATTTTTGTAAGATTTTGGAATATTTACAGATTCATAATGAGGTATCTTGGGGATGAGATCCAGGTCTAACACAAACTTCATTTATGTTCATATATACTTTATACCCATGCCTGAAAGTAATTGCATTCGATATATTCAGTGCACCTGTATTTTGAATGCCACATGTCACCTGAGGCCGGCTGTGGAATTTTCCACTCATGGCGCTGGTGTCAGCACTGAGGGTATTTTGAATACTGGAACATGGTATATTTTTTTATTTTGAGATGGGGAACGTTCAGTCTGTAGTTCTGATCAGCTAGTGCTGCTGTTCATGTGCCTGCCTTCTGATCAATATTGCAGCATCCACCCTAACAAGCAGGAAGAAACAAAATATGATGCTTCTGTAAAATTTTTCAGAGGAAAGAAAATTCTCCAGCGAATGTCTGTAATTTAGACTTGGTGTGTTGTGTGCACTCATTTAGACACACTGATTCTTTTCTATAGAAATCATATATTTTCTAGACTCTCAGTTTCAAATAACCACAGGAAAAGCACTATGGTGAAGGATTTACTTCTACATTTTTTTAAATTAAAATTTTTTTCTACCATATCTCAGGCAGGAATAGCAGATGAGATACAGGAAATTTAAATCAGAAAGGAAGCGATCATATATATTTGAAAGAAAGTTTATCCTCAGACTCCAGATAAGTATAATAAAGATTTTTTTCTTTTTGGAATGTCAAGCCACTCTGCAAAAGGCATGACTGATGCCATTTCTATTTTATTGACCAAGTTTACAAAGCGGTTTCTCTACCTCACAGGTGTAAATATTTTCCATTTGGGGGTTAACAATGGTGGTGTGAGTGTTCAATCCCAGAGGGGCTCTTGGCCCTTCCTTCTATAACTAAATAAAAGTATTTTAGAACTGTGGATTACATCTTACATGCTCATTTCTTTGATTTGATGATAGCATATATTCAAATTTGTACCAATGAAATAATACTGTGTCTAAGATGCTATGTTTATTTCCTCATAATTTATGATATGAAAAACCTACAGACAACCTAAATATTCAATAATATAGGGTTATTTTTAAAGAATGTGCTCACATACATATAGGTGAATAATATATGGTCTTTAAAATGGCAGTTCATAAGAATCATAGAAGAAATGTATTTATTTACCATACCCATCATTATAAAAGTTTCAAAAACCAGGTATAGTGCCTTACATGCACAAGGATGGCTATTAAAATAGAAACTAACAAATATCAATAAAGCTGTGAAAAAATAGAATTCTTTATGCATTGCTAAAAATGTAAAATAGTGCAGCTTCTATGAAAAACAGAATGGTGTTTTCTCAAAAATATAACCATAGAATTGCCATATGATCCTAGCATTCAACTCCTAGCTACATCCCCAAGGAAGAGAAAGCAGGGACACAAACAGATGTTTTTGCATCATTATTCAGGGTAGCAATATTCTCAGTAGCTCTAAAGTAGACAATCTATGTCTATGACTGATGAGTAGACAAACAAATATGTGGGCCATAGACACAATGGAAAACTCTTCAGATCCAAAGATCAGCATCATTCTTGTCCATATTACAACATGGCTGAATCAGGAAAACGCCATGCTACAGCTCATGACAGAAGGATGAATCACTATGTGATTTCATTCAGATGGCTGATTCATAAAGGCAGGAAGTGAAGCAGCAGTTACTAAGGTATGGTGGAGAGGAGAAGGGACAGGTAATATTCAATGAGTACAGAGTTACTGTCTGGGTTGATAAAAACATTCTGGAAATAGACCATGGTGATGAGTCTATGGTCTTGTTAACGTACTTAATGCCACTAAACTATATACTTAAAATGTCTAAAATGTCAAATTTTGTTTTGCATTTTATATATAATATAATTTATGTATACTTAATAATAAAGAGAAAAAATTAAATCTATAATATGATGATATTTTTATACACACATGATATTCGTTTGTAGGCAATATCACACTAGCTTAATACATTTGGCCTTTACATCCATGTTGGATTAAACTGTTGATTGGCAAATTCTAGTAAGTTCTGAAAAGCAAGACGTAAAAGGTTATTTTTTTCTGTTTTGGTTTCCCCAACAATAAGGTAGAACAATTGCTAATATTGTATTTATATTACACTGGGTATTGTGAGTAATCTAAAGTTGACTTGAAGTCTACAGGTAAATGTATAGGTTCTAGTCATACACTATGCTCTCTTATATAAAGGACTTGAGCAGCCATAGATGTTGGTTTCTGTGTGGGAGTCCTGGAACCAACCTCCCACAGACACTGAGGTATAAGTGTCATAGACTTTTAGATAAAGGAAATACTACTATATTACATGTACTTACAGATTCAATCTGATTCCAGATTCAGAAACTGAAATACTAGCATCTTAGGAATTAGGACAATATATCAGAATGGAAAAGGGTCTATGCTTGGCTCACAACCAGTATCCTGGGTGATAAAATCACACACATTTTTCATGACTCTGATTTTCTATATGTATTTGATATTTTTCAACATACAACACTGCTTTTTGTTACTGAATTAAAAGATATAGGCTTCTTCCAGAATGACTTTTGGAATCTAAGCAGTTACAGCTTAACCTGTGCATACACTTCTACCCTGAGAGATGCCTGGGAATTAAAACCAACGGAAGGACCATTCTGTGGTCCTCTAGGGTGAAGGGACCTGCCATCACCAAACTCTGTTTATTTCCCTCCAGCTTCATCCAACTTCTCTGCTCTCAGCATCCACATCATTATTTATACACTCCATCATTCCTCGTCTTATTTATTTTCCTTGGCCCATTTTCCACAGTTAGAAGTTGACAGAATTGTCATTGATATCAATCTTTATTAAGTTTACCTCTGAGAGCTCAGAAAATGAAGGTTCTAGGCAAGGAACAGGGTGAATGCCAGAAGAGAGCCAAGCAAGGGAAAAATGTTTACCTTAAAAAAACAAAAAAAAGGTCGTTGTTAGTCCCTAACTTTATCAATGTTTGCATTTCTCTGTGATGCTTTTGCTTTTTTACCCAAAGAAAATCTACAGTTGTGCTAGGGAGCAGCCATCCCTCTAATGAGACATGAAGGGTCAGGATGAGGATGAAGAGCTATGGAAGGGCCAGTCCTCACTGTGAAGCATGAGGTATGTGGCCCCAGCCCGGCCCTCTGTTGCCGCTAACAGAGAGGGCATCTGTAGAGCAATGTTTTAGGCTGGGGTCTTCTCCATATCTCTGAAAACTGAAGGAAAGGAGGAGACTGCACACAGTGTTGAACTTAGCGTTTGAATGTTGTATCGTTTGTTAAGAGCAAGACTCCAGAAACACCCTGCCTACCACATGCTCTTCATCACTTGGTAGCTGTGTGTGGCTTGGCAGGCTCCTTCACTGCATATGCACATCCATTTCCTCACAGTACCACAGGAGAAACAGCACTCTCATCTCACACCATTGTCATGCATTAGTAAGCTGTGTAAACAGTGTGTGTCAAAGAAGTTACCACCCTTCAAGTACTTAGCATAGTGCCCAGAGCATGGGATACATCTGACAATGACAACATGCAACAGATCCCTGCAACAACCCAGCAATCCTGCTATCTACCATCCTTTACCTTCAGTGAGAGACCTGTGCTGAGGATGCCAGCTCTTTCCTATCACAGACTTATCCAAGAAAAAAGAGGTCCCTAAGCTGGTCTTCATGTTATATTTTATTAGTGTTGATTGACAGTCTCAAATAATGAGAATGCTAGGGACCAATATCAATGCATGGACTTGCCTACTCTAGAGCTGAGGGAGATGGGTTAAGATGGCTGAAACAAAGTGAAAACAGTTAAGTTTAAAATTCAGCTACTGTCTCTGGTTAGAGTCATGATACAAACAGAAGAATGTAGAATTCGTAGTTGGGTCATATTTAGCCATTTGTCAATCATGAAAATTAATTCCATAAGTAAATTAGCTTTGGAACTTTGTATTGAATGACCTTTTGCAGAGTGAACACCCTCAAGGACTCAGAACTCAGGTAACAATATAGATGATCACCATGATGTCAGAGTACTATAAGTGCCTTCTCTGCAGTATCAGCTTTGTTAGGAGTCATGATTTAAATACATAAATCTACACCTGGCTGTTATTCTGTTCCAGTGGTCTATCTGTCACCAACATCATCCTTCTTATTAAAACTTTAAAATATTAGTATTCAATATTTTATTTCCACTTTTTAATAACCAAGATTATCTTGGTTATATTTTTGACTTTTGTATTTTCGTATCATTATAATCAGATTTAAAATGTTTTACACATAGAAGTTTAGGAGGGCAAAGGATGTCTTTACCAACATTGCATGGTTGAGTCAATGAACATGGTATGTCCCTCATTTATTTAGATATTTCTCAGTTTCCTTTAGTAGAGCTCTGAAAAGTATAGAGGTCCTTAACAAATAATTTCTAGGGCCAGAAAAATGGCTCAACAGGTAAAGCTGCTTGATGCCAAGCCTATTTTTATGAGAGAAATTATGCAATTCACTCACCTCCCCACCCCCAACCAAAGATCAAGTCTATGGCCTCATGCATGCCAAGGAAGTATTCCACCACCGAGGAACCACGGCAGGCGTTTCATTTTTCTTATATTATCCTTCTCAGCTTTAATATCAAAGTCACAGTAATCTTTTAAAATAAGATGAGAGAAACTACTTCCTCACATCTTTTACTGGAGAACTTATTTCTTTCAGGCTGGAGTTTTCTAGACCTGGAGTTACCTTCAAAGTTAGAATTTTTATTTTGAAGTATTAAAATAGACATATATTATTCATGCTTCTCTACTTCTCTCAGTGTTTATTTTTAAGTTATACTTCTCAAGAAGTTTTCTACTTTTAAATTTTCAAATTTGTCAGCACAAAGCCCTTTTATATGTCTGTTAGACTCGATGACATCTCATTTTACATTTTGAAAATTTGTGCCTTCTTTTTTCCTTTTGGCTCAGACTTGTTAGGGTTACCAACCTGTCAATCCAAACATCTTATTTTTTGTTTGTTTTCTTTCACTGATTTTTGCTATTAATTTGTTGTTACATTTTCATTATTTTTTCATTCTAGTTCCTTTTAGTTGCTTAAAATATGTACTTAATTAATCTCAACTTTTTAAAGTGTTTGTGTATTTGTGTTTAAAACATACAAACTGGATGACTGCATATAGAAACATACAACCATGCATGTTTGCAACCAATGTAACATGTCTGTTTGCATTTAAAACATGCAAACTGAATGGCTGCATAAAGAAAAATGCTAATAGATCCATATCTATCACCTTGCACAAAACTCAAGTCCAAGTAGATCAAAGACCTCAACATAAAACCAGATACACTGAACCGGATAGAAGAGAAAGTGGGGAATAGCGTGGAACACATTGGCACAGGAGACAACTTCCTGAACAGAACACCAATAGTGCAGGCACTGAGATCGACAATTAATAAATGGAGCCTCATGGAACTGCAAAACTTCTGTAAGGCAAAGAACACTGCAAATAGGACAAAATGGCAGCCTACAGAATGGGAAAAGATCTTCACCAACCCCATATCTGGTAGAGGACAAATATCTAAAATATATAAAGGACTCAGGAAACTCAACAACAACAAACTAAATAATCTAATTTGAAAATGGGGTATAGATCTAAACAGAGAATTCTCAACAGAGGAAACTCAAATGGCTGAAAAACAGTTGAAGAAATATTCAACATCCTTAACCAATAGGGAAATGCAAATCAAAACTATTTTGAGATTCTATCTTCCACCTGTCAGAATGGCTAAGATCAAAAACATAAATGACAGCTTATGCTGGTGATGATGTGGAGCAAGGGGAACACTCCTCCACTGCTGGTGGGAGTGCACACTTGTACAGCCACTTTGGAAATCAATATGGAGGTTTCTCAGAAAATTTGGAATTGATCTACCTCAAGACCCAACTATATCACTCCTGGGCATGTACCAAAAGGATGCTCAATCATACCACAAGGACACTTGCTCAACTATGTTCATAGCAGCTTTATTTATAGCCAGAACCTGGAAACAACCTACATGTCCCTCAGCCAAAGAATGGATAAAGAAAATGTAGTACATTTACACAATGGAGTATTACTCAGCTGTGAAAGACAATGATATCATGAAATTTTCAGGCAAATGGCTGCAACTTGAAAAAATTATCCTGAGTGAGGTACCAAGACCCAGAAAGACAAACATGATATGTACTCACTCTTAAGTGGATATTAGCTGCAAAGTAAAAGATAATCATGCTACAGCCCACAGACCTAGAGAGGCTAAGTAACAAGGAGGGCTTAAAGGGGGGATGCAAGGATCTCCCTGGAAAGAGTAAATTAGATTTAGTAGGTGGACTGGGGGTAGGTGGGGTTGGGAACAGGAGGAATCAACTGGGGGCGGGGAGGGAGAAAATATTGGGAGAAAAGACTGGAATTGGGCATTTCTGGGGCAAGGTGGAAACACAGTACAATGGAAACTCCGTGGAATCTACTCTAGCAAAGACTCCTAGTAATAGGGGACACAGAGGAGCCTGAAGCAGCCATCTTCTGTAACCAGGCAAGGCCTCAAGTGGAGGGATTGGGACACCAACCCAGCCACCAGACCTTTGACCTACAGTTTGTCCTACCTGCAGAGTGTTCTGGGTCCAGAGTCTGACAAAGTCCTCATCAAAGACCAGAGAGACTTCATCCAGCAACTAACTGGAGCAGATGCGGAGTTCTACAGCCCAAATTAGGCAAAGCTTAGGGAGTCCTGTAGGAGGAGGAGAGGAAGAATTAGAGAAACCAGAGGGATCAGGGACACCAGAAAAACATGGCCCACAGAATCAACTGATTGGGACTCACAGGGGCTCGTAGAGATCAAGGAGCCTGTAGGGGTCTGACCTGGGTCCCCTGCATATATGTTATGGCTGAGTAGTTTGGGCTTTTTTTTTTTTTTTTGTAGGATTCCTAACAGTAGGACCAGGGGTAGTCACTGATTCTTTTGCCTACTTATGGGACCCTTTTCCTTCTACTGGGTTGCCTCATCCAGCCTTGATGTGATGGTATATACCTGGGATTATTGTAGCATATTATGCTGTGTTTGTTTGCTGTCCCTGGGAAACCTGCTCTTTTCTGAGGGGAGACAGAGGGGACATAGATCTAGGGGAGGGGGATATGGTGGGGAGAGTGAGGGGAAGGGAGGGAGGGGAAAGTTAGGTCAGGTTGTAATATATGAGATAATAATAACAAAAGCACAAATTTCTTCCTTAACACTATTCTAATTACATGTCATAGTTTCTGTGTATATATAATATTTTCAGATTTCTTTGGTTCAAAATATTCTTAAATTTCCATATGATTTTCTGACCTTTAGTCACATAGACATTCATTGATAATTTTTAAACATTCAAAGTTTTCTAGTTATGATTTTGTTAACTATTTCTACTGTGGTCAGAGAATATATTCTATCTGATAATATTATATCCTTGGAAATATATTGAGACTTGCTCAGTACTCAGTCAATTTCAGTAAACTACTCAATTTAGTAAGCACTTAAAACAATGCACATATCCTGCACTATGGGGGTGCAATTTTTAATATAAGCTAACTAGATTGTATCTGTGAGCAGCAATGTTCATATGTAACGTGTGTCATATGATATTTTTGTCAGTTTTGAGCCACATATATGATGACACACTCTATGATGTCCACACATGATGAAGTCACCTGATGATACATTTCTCAGACCATATCTGCCATCAATTTGTTACAGAAACATGGCCCCTGTCACTTTCCTGTTGCTGTGACCAAAACATCTGTAATGTGACCAAAGTAATGTAAGAAGGACTGATTTTGGCTCATGGCTTCAGAGGGCTTTAGCTCGTCCTGGTAGGGAAGGCAGGCAGAGCAGCTCCCTTCATGGAAGTGTGGGTGTGTGGCCGTCTACATCACAGTGCACCAGGAGGCAGAGAAAGAACAACCAGAAACAGGGGAACTTCAAGGAGTTGCCCCAATCCCTTCAGGGCCAGTGAAGTCCCGCCTGGAGAAGCTCTTGAAAGGCTGTCTTCCCCCAGCTGGGAAGTAAGTCTTAACTTAGAAGCCCAAGGGGGATATTTCATATTGAAAACGTAATAGCCAATATTCTTTTATCATCTCTTTTTTTCACTATAATCCTTTATATTTATTCACTAAGAACAAGTAAAAAAATTCAGTTTAAATGTATGTATACACATATATTTCTTTTTAAAATTTATTTCTATTTCATGTGCATTGGTGTTTTGCCTGCTTGTATGTCTGTTTGAGGGCATCAGATCCCCTGAAACTGGAGTTACAGACAGTTGTGAGCTGCCATGTGGGTGCTGGGAATTGAACTCAGGACCTCTGGAAGAGCAGCTAGTGCTCTTAACCACTGAGCCATCCCCCCAGCCCCATGTATTTCTTTTTAGTATATTAGCCAATGTTTATACTCTAATATGTAGGTTACCATTTTCACACTCTAATTATTTCCCTCATTTCTTTGAGATTTTAATATAATTACATCATTTCCCCTTTCCTCTCCTCCTTCCAAAACCTCCCACATATACTTTTTGGTCTCTTTCAAATTTGTGTTCTCTTTTTTAATTAATTGTTGTTACCTACATATATGTATGTGTGTATATGTTACCTACACACATGCATATGTGTATAATTCTATATCTCTATTCCTAAATACATAAACGTTACCTGGTTTATCTATATAATGCTACCTATATGTATGTTTTCAGGGCTGACCATTTGGTACAGGATAACCAATTGATGGCTCTTCCCTGGGCAAGATTATGTCTTCCACTCTCCGCATTCCTTAGTTGTCCGTCGTTCTTTGAGTAGCACTGAGGTTTTCTCTCATCCATGTTAGCACGTCTCTTGTTAGTGTTCTTGTTCAGCAATATGTTTAGGCAGTCATATTGCTGAGACTTTATGGCTGTAGCTTCTGACATTCCGAGGAAACACAGTCTCCCAGGAAACTCCCTCTTCCTCTGGCTCTTACAATCTTCCTGCCCCATCTTCAGCAATGATCCTTGAACTTGGGGTGCAGGAGTTGTGGTGCAGACATAGCCATGGAGACTGGGGTTCACAACACTACATTCTGATGGGTTGTGTTTTTCTGTAATGATCTTCATCTGTTGCAAAGAGAAGTTTCCTTGATGAGCACTACACTATCTGGCTGGACCCTGGAGAAGAATGTGTTCTTTCACTGCTTAAGCTGTTATTCCCCTCTGCCCTTCTTGGGCAGTTTTCTCAAATTCACACATTGATCTGTATCCTTTTGTGTACTCATGGGGGATCTTTGCAGAGGTCCACAGCCTGGATGTTTTCTCTAGGCAGAAAACTGGAGAGCTCGTCAGACTCCCCTTTGACGGCTCTCAAGGACTGCTGTGTCTTGTTGCCTGGTGAGCAGGCGTGAATACCGCTGTTTTCTATGACTTGTATGTCTTGCTGTTCCTCCGAGAATGAGGGTCAGTCTGGGTCCTCACATTCTGTATTGAGCAGAGCCAGAACTTGTCATGTCACAGTTTAAATTTGTATTTGACTACAGGACTTCTTCTGGGTGCATATTTTGGGAAACTCTAGGTTAAAGGATTAAATCCACAGGAATTACAGAGTCTGTAATTCAGGCACTAGACATCTGATCATTTCTGAACTAAGAAATTGAATTTACTTATTAAAATTCACCTCCCTTTGAGAAGCAGACCCTTTAAATCATCATTAACATCCATTAGTGCTGATTAGTTTATCTGGAGATTGGGCTTCTGTTTATTTATTTCTTTGTCTAGCAGAGAACAAAAAGAATGGAAGAAGTGAAATTGTGGCGTCAAAAATTAAATTATAAGAAAATATAAAGAGAAAGGCAGAAAGAGAAAGGCCAAAGTTCGAGAGAGAACCCACCCCTTCCCATTTTAGTATTGTCTTTTGTGGAAGTGAGGTGAATCTTGGAGATGTTAGATGACTTACTCAGTTATAAAGCTTTAGAATAGAAAACTTGGGATTAACACCTGCTTCTAAATTAGATAACATTCTTTGACACACACCTGTTGGTGAAGTGGTGAGCAGTAGGGGCTGCTCCCCCCCCAAATCTAGCATTTGAACAAGGGTGTAGAGTGAGGCAGTGGAA
Source organism: Peromyscus attwateri (assembly GCA_902168425.1). Lineage (NCBI taxonomy): Eukaryota > Metazoa > Chordata > Mammalia > Rodentia > Cricetidae > Peromyscus > Peromyscus attwateri. Next base: position 30,918 of record CABHPP010137381.1, read on the forward strand.
TCTTGGGGTCATCTTGGAAGGATGCAGAGTTTATGGGTTCACTGCTTCAATGTGTGCAACACATTGTTACACGCATGTGGGGTGTGAAGAATTGGAAAGAAGGACAGACAGTTTAGAGGACAGTAATTTAAGGTTGAAGAAGATTGGAGTGAGTGATCTAGATGGGAAATCTCAAAAGCCAGCACAGACAAACAGAAATGTCTCTTGGTATTGTAACCCTTCCTTATCCATGCAGGATGCATTCCAAAACATGCCACAGGCACCAGAAGCCTAGGAAAGCTAGCTTTCCAATGTGTATACACAACAACAATAAACTTTAACCTATGAATTACTCATAAAAGGGTAACAACTGATAACAAAAAGTTATAGCAATATGTTATTATAAATGTTACTAAAAAGTCGGGAAATGTTTATTTCTGGGTATAATATTTAATATTTTCAGGGCATAATTGAACACGGGACACTAAAATCACAGACAAGGGAGGGGACCTCTGTGTATTTTCCCTGCTCCATCTCCTTCTCCCTTCCTTTCTGTCTTGCTCTTGGAATTCCTTCAAACACTGGCTCCACAAAACCCGTGAGGCTTCTTCTATCATTTCATCTAATTGGACTTGGTAGACTGCCTGACTTTGGTCTAGAAATTCAGTCCTGACATATCAGCCCCGTGGGATTCTGTGTCAAAGTGCACAGTTCCTCAACATGGCCACATGGCATCCATCACTCCTTCTAAACAGCTGCTAGAACACTGCTGTGCCCAGGCTTCAGCCTTAACCTGCACATCTTAAAGGGACAAAGAATACTTGTCCTTTGTCCCAGTCCCATGCTCAAACCACATCCTAACTTGAAGACAGCAGTTCCACCAGGGAGTTTTTCCCTTCTGTGAGGAAGCATCTTTTGTTCATGGTAAGCATCAATAGACTCTTTTTTAAAGCATGGAGTTGGACTGCCCAGGAAGACACAGTGGTACCAGGCAGGCAGATGATTAGAAAAGACACTGTCTGCATTTGCTATGGAATGTCAGCTATTCCTCTGTCAGGGGTGACTTGTGGATTTCTGAGGACTTTATTCTTTGTCACAGCTCCAGGTGGGGGTCTACCAGTACTGGGTTCTAGTTTAGGTGACCACTGTCAAACACTCCCATTGTACACACAGGCACCCATTACCTATTGGTAGAGGAAAGCCTTAGCTGAAGCATCAAAGACTAGAAGAACCTATCAATCTGAGATGGTGATAGATCATGCAATGCCCTCATTTTGCTGGTGTCACACTCTCAATTCCAAACAAAAAGTTATGATCAAGTAGAGACTCTGAACACTTGATATGAGGGAGGCATTTCCCTTGAACTTACATAGTGTTACTTAATCTTCTACAGAGACAGTAATGTCCTGATTTTACTAACAAGCAGACTGGGGTCCCCTATGGGGTCCCCTAATTCAACCAGATCAGGCAGTCACAGCTGGGTGGAACTTAGCCTATTCTCAGCCTAATTCACAGAGATCTGTACTGGTTGGCACTGGTCCTTTCTCCAAGCAAATGGTGGGATCTCAGGGCCATGTGTAATTTGACTTAAAAACTTTAAAAGGAGGGGTGAACTAGAAAGATGGTTCGGTGTTTCAGAGCACATACTGCTCTTGCAGAGGACTAGAGTTCAGTTCCCAGCACCCGCCTACATGGACCAGCTCACAAAGGCCTATAATTCCAGTTCCGGGATCTAATCCCCTCTTCCAGCCCCCACAGCCACCTGTACTTGTGTGTACATTCACATGACTTAAAAATAATTCCAAAACATAAAAAAAAACCCTGATGCTGGAGAGATGGCTCATTCAGCAAAATATGTGCTGCAGAAGGATGCGGAGCTGAGCTGGCTCTCCAGCACCCACATAGGAAGCCTGTGTGGTGACATGGGCCTATAGTCCAGCACTGGGATGGTGGAGACAGGGACTGTGGAGGCAGCTGACCAGCTCATCTAGGTGAATAGACAAGTGCCAGTGAGATCCAGATAGGATTCAGTGAGATCCTCTCTCAGAATATAAGGTTGAGAGCTACTGAGGAAGACATCTGATGTTTGTCTCTGGCCTCCCCATACCCACATGCATGCACATACAAAAATGTACACACACACACACACACACACACACACACACACACACACGCACACATAGCTAGGTTAATAAATTTTTGAAAACTATGGCTAGGGATGTAGCTTATTGGTAGAGCATTTATGTAGCACTTGCAAGGCTCTGGGTTGATCCCCAGATTCATATACACACACACACACACACACACACACACACACACACACACACACACACACACCAAAGAAAACAATAACAGCAGCCTATATTACCTATTCCCGAGGACCAGAGCACCTTTTGTGCCTGCCATGGCAGCAGTGACAAGGGAGTGTGGAATTTATTTATACATGTGAATGAGTTTAGGCACATCAATCCTGACAATATGCATTTTTAAGAGGCAGGGAATCAGGCGGAACACAGCAGAAGCTAAATGCAATGGGCAATTTCCAAATAAATGGAAAACCTGGGCTCTTAACTTCAAGAGCCCAGTCTAAGCTGAGATGCCACACAAACACGTGTCAGAAGGGCTTTAATAAAATGATCCCAAACAAATCACCACTGTGCAAATAGGCACTCTAATATGAACGATAGTTATCATTGTCATCATTTGTTAAGTGTCTACTATGTGCAGGCACATGGGCACTTTGTATATGCAACACATTTAACCTTTCCTCCCTGATGAGGATGTCATATCAGACAGGCTAGAGACTCTCCCACATCGCTGACAAATGCCAGAACCAGGCCTCAAGGCCAAGGCAAGTTGATTCCTTCACCTTTGTCTTCCTGACCCCTTCTGATGACACGCAGAGCGGTGGATTCTTAGATGCCAAATGGTTTGGAAATACGTAATCTGGGACAGAGATAAATTTGGGATCAGTTCAGACACCAGATTGGCAAAGCAGAGGGGACACATGCAATAACTTAGATAAATTAATATGATAATATGGAAGTCAAAGAGGAAGAAAACAACACATTTAAAAATAATAATGGTAAAGAAAGAAAAGGTGGAAAAGGACGAAGGCATGCTGACCTCTGCTTCAACTTTCCCAATTTCTCCCTCATAAAATCATTTAGGGAATAGAGAAACAGTAACAGGCAGGCAAAGGAACTTAATTGTGGAGTTTACAAACCACTAAATCAAAAGAGACTGTGAAATTCCCGCCTGGGGAATCTAGCAGTGAGATTAAGTGGATTAGCCTACTGTACAGGAATCCAGGGAATGCCCACAGCATGTGCTTCTCTTGTGGATTAGTCAGCAGTGACATTGTGGTCTTCCATCTTCTAAGAACAGATGGGCATGTGCCCTTCTGTGGAGCAGCGAGAAAGCGCAATGTGGTGCGGTGGCTTGCCTTCCTGCACCATGTACCACTGCACCATTTCTGGAGGTGACAGATATGTGGTGTGGTGGCTTGCCTTGCCTGCACCGTGTACCACTGCACCATTTCTGGAGGTGACAGATACTGACATTTTATGAAGAATTTACATGTGGAACCTATTAAAAATTAAAAACTAACTTTGCTGATCATACTCATGTTTCTAAGTCCACAGACCAGTTCACGATTGCTATAATAATAATAATAACAATAACAATAATAATAGCAACAGGAGCTGGGATTGAGGACCATAGCATCAATCCTTGTGAGGATCCCAAAGCAGCTCTTAAACTTTGGAGGCAATTACTGCCTAATCATGATGGGAGACAGACTTTTCTAAGCCTTTATCCTTAGTGTCAACCAGCACCAGAGGCAACATGCGGCATCACACTCCCAAACCACACAGATTGCAAGTCTTCAGAAATCCACACCCCAAAGTCCCAAATCCCAGAGCACTGAATAGACACATGTACAAACCATGACCTGCCAGAGATAACAGTTTACATCAGTAGTCTATAATAAATAATTAATATCGCCCCAGGAGAGATAAAGCTGGTGACGTGGTATTTCTCCCTTGGCTCTAAACGGGATGCCAGATAACCTACTTTGAACAGTTAATGTGTTCACAGTATGTGGGAATTAACTGCGCAATATAATAAATACCACTAAATGTCCCATCTCCATGCAGATGAAGGGCAACCACTACCTCAGATACAGCAATAACAGTAATGAGTGATGGGGGGAAAGAACACTTTTTTTTTTTAATTGCACCCTTAAAATGTTATAGGTTAAAATAACCTTAGAGGGTTTTTTGGTAGGGGGTGGGTTCTTTTTGTTTTGTTTAGTTTTTTTTTTTTTTTCAGCAATTAAATCTTTCCATGTCTGTTTTCCAAGATTGCAGCTGGGAACACGAAGGCCTAAGAGCCATACAGTGCAAGCCTTGCTAATAACTCTCTATGAAAAATCTCATTAATTCAGCCTGGCTCTTCAGATCAGCCGCTAAATCCTTGTATTGTCACTCATCCTCTGGCCTTTTCAGGATTTCCATAGCCCAACTAGCAGTATCTCCATGGAAACCAAGCAGTCCTGCTTTGCACATCCCGGAACTTTTTGTTCCTGACAAAGCTTGACAAATCACACGCAGCGCGGAGAGTTTAACACAGCGAACTAAATCCTGACCCGCACTTAGAAACGATAAACCCGAGCACACCAGCTTTATTAGAAATGATTTCCTTACGAGATGCTTAACCAAGCCACTGAAACACTAAACCAGACAAGTTTGAAGAACAGGGTGCTGGGGCGGGGGGTTTACAAATAAATAAACAGATGGATAGGTACAGCTAGATAGGCAGGAATCCCAGGAGTGTTTATGGTGAGCTCAGTTTCTAACTGACTTCAAGGGAAAGCTACCAAATGTAAAAAGAGAGGGACGCTGTCTACCAGAGGCCTTCGGCTTCTACTCTCCCTTAGAAAGCAAACTTCTGTGACCATTCCTTCCTTCTCCAGCTCTCACGGAGGAGTCTCAGGTCTCTAGCCCAGTTATCTCTGGCTGCAGAGAGTTCCCACTGTCACCCTGACCACCAGCAGCTCTAGAAAGAGCCTGACTTCACCGAGCGGCATAAAGCATCCTTTCTCCTCTCTAGCCTTCTTCCTCCTTCCCTATGGTGTTCCAGAAGGGGCGTGTCAAAAGGTAGGCAGGTGCACACCTGCAGCAGGCAGACAAAGCAGACAGTCCCTACTTTTAAACTCCCCCTCTTCTCAGAGGGGATGCCCTAGACAAATGGATCCCTTAGCTCAAGTCAGACTGGGCCCACACTGAGACCTCCTGAGAGGGAACCAGAGGTCAGAAAACAGAAAGGGAAGATGCGGGAGGCTGAGGGCACCACCATTGTTAGCCCCATGTCCTGGCTGCACAGCAGACTAGCCATGGTGGCACATTGTATTGTCAGGTTTTCAAATGTCACATTTTCCTGACACTTCAGACAGTTTTTGAGCACCTATCCAGACACCAGGTATGCAGCAGTGTGATAGGGCTAGTCCCTGACTCAAGGCCTTTCTCTTGCTCCTATGTGACTGGGACCAAGTGACATTTTAACTTACCAGTAAAACCCACTCACACCTTTTGCCTTCTGCTTGTGTATTGCTCCTTGACCCCGACAGGTCTCCTGGGACTCACTCATGGGTGCACTCTCTCCCCCCCCCCTTCCTCTCTTCCTCCCTCCCTCTGCTCTCCCTCCTTCTACCCCTGACATCCCTCTCGTGTGGTCCCCGCATGTTCGGCCTCTTCAGCATTTGTGCATGCAACGAATCTTTTCACTTCACTTGCCTCTTCAGATAAAATCTCCACAGTGGTACTGAAGTGCCTGTTGGAGAAGCCACAAAAGGGTCTTCAGCTACCGTTGACAGCATAGTTGTGAGACAGGAGAACTGGGGGCTCCAGAAACAGGTATAACAATCAGCTTGATTTCATGTGTCATCTTGATGCCATTTGGAATCATACTAAGGAGTTCCAAATGTCTGAGGCAGGTCTCCCTTGAGACCAGCCATGTTTTACACTCACCCTTGTGTGTCTAGCATGGGCTGTGTTTTGGCTTAACAAACCAGGCAGGGCTAGACTGACTTCCCAATTGGCAGTAATGTCTGAACCCTCATTACCCAAGAACTCACAGCACAGGGCCATTAGGTATCTACAGCAGTGAGCAGTCCTGGAAACCTGGTGCATGGACTATAAATATTTACTGTTTACCTGAACTGGCACCTTGAGAGCCCACAGTTGTCCCTGGTTTTTCAAAGCAAGAGTAAATGGAGCCTAGTCCCATTTCAACCCTCAGTGAAGGCTCCTGAAGGCTTTTGAAAGTAGAGAATCCACATAATAGTGATGGTAGGAATGATAACAGTCAGCTGTTTCCAAGTTCTTACTCAACAACAGGCTTTCTGCCGAGTGTGCATTATAGGCACACATTACCTTCCTTAATCCTTGTAACTGCATCTGCAAGAGACATTATTGTGCTGTTATTAACATCTGCATTTTGCCCATGAAAATTCTGAGAGCACAGAAGATTTAACAGAAATGTTTGAGTTCATAGCATCAGACTCAGAACCCTAGCAAACCCTAGGGCTCCCACATTTTTAAAAATTAAAATATAATTAATTATATCATTTCTCTCCACTCCCTTTCCTTTCTCAACTCCTCCCATTCCCCCTTTCCTCTCAAATCTCTGGCCTCTTTTTCTTATGTATGTAAATATATAAAGATATATATATACATATCTGTGTCCGTTTAATGTTGCTTATATTTATATGATTTCAGGACTGAACATTTGGTGCTGGATAACCAGTTAGGGAGCTCATCCCCAGGGGAACACTACTTCCCTCAATTTCAGCATCTTTCAGTTGTCTATGATTCTTTGTTTAGGAGTGGGGGCTCCTATATTTGACTACTGCTCATTGCTGTCTCTTGTCCCATCCCCAATTCTAAATGCCTTTTACTCAACAGGTTTATCAGGCTTATCACCAATTCTAAAAGCCAGAATATCCCATTAATTATAGCAGTAGTGACTGGCTCTGTGCCAGACACTCCTCCAACTTAACTGAATCACCTCATTTGCCCCTCCCTATGAGTACCAAAGTGTGTGTGTGTGTGTGTATGCTGTGTATGTTTGAGTGAGGGTGCAAATATACCATGGCACACATGTAGAAGTCAAAAGATAACTTTTGGTAATCAGTTCTCTCTTTCTACCATGGGATCCAAGGATTAAACAGCTCAGGTTATGGAGTTTGCCTAGCAAGTACCCATTTCATTGGCTCACAATATATGTTGGTTAAAATCATTTTATAGACGACCGAACAGACATAGAGAGGTTAAGTAACTCACATGAAGTATAACTAAGTCAATGATATATCTGGGCCCAAATCCAAACAACAGGATTCCAGAAGCTTCCAACAGCCAGTAATCTCATTGTTCTACTTGTACCGGGTAAGTCGGAAACCATTCCATGCAACTATTATTTGAGGCATACATTTTCTTCCTGAATGCCATACTCAGCTAGCCAACAAGCCTGGCACTGTTAATTTCACCCTCTTCACCATCCTTTTCTGATGACTTTTTAAAAAGAGTTTGAAAGGATCTGAGGCCCAGAGTGAGACCATGGTAAAGGCCTCTCCTTCTCTGAGTCCTAGACGACCTTCATGCCCATTTTCAGAAAACCCAGGCATAGAAATGTATCTTCCGAGATCCCTACAGAGCTGCCTGTGAATGCAGCTTAGTCCTGCTCTGGGGGCAGACTCCACAAGATGGATAGAGGGACACTGCCAAGGCTTTAGGGACCTAAAATTATACCTCCCAGCTGTGTTTTGGTTTTGCAAGCACGTACATGCCTACTCTGTTCTTGAGTATGTTGGGCATTGAAATACACATGAAGCCTGTTCTCTGAAGTATGGGGAGACCACAAAATCTTGAACTCTTTCTTACTTATTGCTTCTCTTCTGGGGATCTCACTTTTTATAGCCCAGGGAACGAGATCACCTGTTTGCCTCTCCTCCCTTTAGGCCTTTGCCTCAGAAGAGCCCATCAATGCTCACCTTCAATAAGCCCAGTTATTCTCTCAAGAGACCCAACACTGAGCATAGGATTTCTCCCCTCTCTGTTCAGGTTTTCTGCTGAGAGAAAGGACCATAAAAATCACTAACAAATTCCTTATCGGGAGAAACTAGCCCAGAAATCAGTCTAACCATACCCACCCTGTCTGAATCACCAAAAAACAAAAAACAAAAAAAAAACAAAAAAAAACCAACCCAAAAAAACAAAAAACAAAAAACAAAACAAACAAACAAAAAGCAACAACAAAAAACCCTAAAGTATCCTAAGGGTGCCAAACAGACCTGAGACCCTTCTCCTTTATCACCAAGATCACATAAACTCCTGAACTCATAAACCAGACATCATGGAAAGAAGAGGCAAGTGAGGTAAAAACAGTTCAGAGGATGTAGCAGCCACCTATTGCTGTGTAACAAATTACCCTAATATTCCATGGCTTAAAACAGCTGCACATATTCATTACCTCACACGGTTTCTATGAGTCAGAAATGTAAGAGTCACAGTGACAGCCATTTGGAGGCATTACAGCATTCCCACCTTGAGGAAGATGCACTTTGTAAGCCAGTGCTAACCGTTGACAAGGAACTTCGATTTCTTAGGTTGTTCTTTGTGACATGACAGCTGGCTTCCTCCAGGGAAGGTGATCCCCTAAAGCAAGGAGAAAGCAAGAGGCTTTAAGTGTCTCAGCCCCAGAAGTCCCTCACCGTGACTTCTGTCATATAGACAGTCATCAGAAACACCCCTGATGTAAAAAGTACAAAGACACAAATACTGGAAGACAAGGGTTGTTGTTGGCCCTCCTGAAGGCTGGTTACCACAGTGAGGGGTTAACTTTTGAGTTGGCTGAAAAGTCACAAGCAATGTGACTGGTTTAACCGGAAAAGATTGTCAAACTCCTGGATATGTGTGAGGTGCATTAAAAAGGCAGTTATATCATAAGTGAAAAACATCCCATTTTTCCTGATGATGGGGCTTGGGAAGCACAGTTGGTAACATTTGTTTGAAAGAAAAACATCTCTGTCTTCCCAGGGCTGAACCGGGACTATTTAAGCAACTGTTTACTTATAACTAAGTTCTATATCATGATAAATAAGTGCTGACTCCCTCGGGATCTCTGGTAGTTTGGTTTCAAGACCCCAGAGGATACTTCAATCCATAAAGGTTCAGGTCCCTCATAGAAAATGGCACAGTATTTGCATAGAAGCTACCCACATCTTCCAATATGTTTTAGAGATTCTTATATTCTGTGTGTGTGTGTGTGTGTGTGTGTGTGTGTGTGTGTACCCATAGGGGACAGAAGAGGTCATTAGATCCCTACCTAACAGGCACTGGGATCTGAACTCCGGTCTTCTGCAAGAGCAGTATAAGCTCTTAACTGCTGTGCCATCTCTTCAGCTCTCCTCCCCTGTTTTGCAGTCATCTCTAGATTACTTGCAATACCTAATACAATGTAAAGAGGGTATAAATAGTTATCACAATCTATGTTAAAAGGAATAACGGCAAGCGAAAAAATCTGTACATGTTTAGAAAAGAGTCCCGTGCCCGCCCCATCCGCTCGACCCCCTTCACCCCACCCGCCCCACCCCCCCCACCCCCCCCCCCCCCCAACCCTTTTTTTTTTTTTTTTTTTGATACCAGTTAAATCTGCAGCTGTGGGATCTGTGAGTGTGGCGCACACTGTACAGCTACTTGCTCATGTCTTAGGCTCTGGGCTTGATTGCTCTTCTTAAAAATAGATGAGGCATCTGATCTCTCCCTTAAGAAATGTATGCTGTGACTAAGAAGTGGGAAAAGGAAGAGGAAAGGGGAAGTTCCATAAAGACATGTCCTCAGAGCATGACACCTTCTGGTCAGAGGTGAGCAGGGTCCGGTGACAAGCACATGGAACGGGTCCTCTGATGTTCACAGCTTCAAGCATCCACGACAGAAACCGCCAGCTCCCCTCACTTCCCAACCACCAGGAGGCCAAGGACCCCTCACATTAGGATCCTGCCCCTCACCAGAGAATGTCTGCTATGAAAGGGGGGGAGGCCCACCCCCTTCTGGGCTGCTCCTCAGATCACAGCCACCTCTCCCCCCACCCCAGGGCTTGCTGGAGAAAAGAGAACTCTCCATAGGACTCCGGGAACTGGAGATGGGTTTTCCTTGAAGTTAGATTCTTGTGACACATCAGAACTCAGGTTCCCAGTACAATTGAAGTCTTGGTATTAATTGGAGAAGGGGTTAGGAATGGGAAGCTGGGAAACATGGAAACTTTTTCCTGCCATTTCTGGAAAAGTTTCGGCTGTGGTTTGGGGGAGACAAATAAGGCATGTTCCATTGCTTTGGGGAGGCAGGTGCACAGTGAAGAAGGGAACTAGGCTCTGTTCTGCCTGACTTTCAGGTTGGGCAAGGACACATGGCTCAGCTTGCGCATTGGGCAAGGGATTCCTAATACTTATTATTTCAGAACTTTTGGCTTTGTACCCAGGAACTCCGAGGTCCCAGTCACATGTGGGTGCATGCATTCATCAATCAGCAGTTACCATGATATTCCACGGCAATGGCACATCCATGTAGACCCTCAATAAATACTGTTCAGCGGTGAAGAAAGGAAATTATACAGCATCTTTTAAAAGTAGCATTATCATTGCTAGACCACAGGGAGCGCAGAGCAGGCAGGCAGACAGAAGTGAGAGCCCAAAATAACATGTTCCATTTAGTATTCATTTGCCACCTAGCTGTACCTAATTAATGAGTACTGTGTTTTGGAGCTTTGGTGAAATGAAACCCCTCCTTCATTCTCCTCCCTTTTCTTCCATATGACTACCATTGGATGATACCAAGACTATTGGTTCAGAGAATCTTCCAGAAAGACATACAAAGGGAGGCAGGATCCAGAGTGCCTTAGCGTACAGCTGACCTTCCTGTGATATGGCCTTGATCGTCAAACCCAGTACTCAGGAGCCCGTAACAAAAAAGCCTTTTACATTATTCTGAAATAGAGCAGCTGCCTCAGTTTCCCTGCCTGGAAAGGGGATATAATTTGACAGGTCTTGTAGAGTTGTAAACATGTAATGAAGATATATCCACAATTCCTGGCACAGTATACTTTGTTTAAGAAAAGAAAATTCAACTTCTGTCTGCACCCGACCTTGTAATAATAGGGAAATGTTATTTGTTTCACAAAGTTATGAGAATTCGATGAAAATGTATGAAAGTGCCAATTTCAGCATCTGATGTATCTAGGACTTAATGCGATGAGCTGGAGAAATTTACTATTATTATTAGTTTCTCCTTCTGTAATTTCAGAAAGGAATAAGGAATATAAATATTTTTCTGCTCTCACTTCTAAACACGACCCTCCCCACACACCCTCCCCTGCCCTTCCCCATAGTTACTCAGCTTCGAAAAT